>JAOTAX010000196.1:30168432-30179286 GCA_025629825.1 Erythroxylum guanchezii
TAAAAACCTGCAACTCAAGAGATGGTTGTTCTAGCTTCTGAAGATTCTCCGGATGCAAATTATGCCTTTCCAGGATTTCCTTCATGCTTCATAAGAAGAGCCATCATAAACTCATCAGCTAGAACGCAACCAAGCTCGAAAGATTCTTTTAATTAACATTCAATGAAGAACCAAAAGCACTTTCAAGATCTCCCAGGAGTTACCAAGATCTTGATTCCAATTCAAATCTGTCATATCCAGAGATCCATTTTGTTGTGACATGTTCCCTTAAAGCTTTGATTGGGTTCACTGTCATATACTTAGTATTCACATCTTATGATGTAATGATCCAATCAAGAGGATGCTAGCCCATCCTAGTTCAATATATATGCAAGTATTTAACTTGAACTAACTATACAGTCAGTCAGTCATTCAATTAGAATGTTAAAACATGAGTGGCTCGTCTTATGCAAAATGGTGTGAACACAAGTTCAAATGGTACGATCTTACGTAATCATAACGTATCCCTAGACACAGACACTAGAGTATTAGATCATTGACAAAAAATTTACAGTCTCGAGACTCCACGAAGATCAACAGAAGGGAAACTGGAATTTCATAATAGTATTTATAACACCTAGAATGAACACTACTTGGCATTTCTCGTTCTTCAAGGTCAACCAAAACTTCGCAGTTCTAGCTCGCACATAGCATAGTTATACATGAATTAAGTAAAGGAAAAGGAAACAAAAGGCAAAAGGCACGAACGCGGTACAGGAAAAAAGGCGAAGAGAGGCAAGACCTGGAGCTCGAGTACTCGAACAGCTTGCCAGTTGAGGAGAAGACGATCAGAGCAACATCAGCATCACAGAGAACTGAAAGCTCCTCAGCTTTTTTGAAAAGCCCTCTACGTCGTTTCGAAAATGTGACTTGCCTAGCAGTAGCGTTGTCGATCTTCTTGATCTGAATCTTCTCTCTCGTCATAACCGTACTTAAAACTCGCTATATATGTATATATTAACCACTCCAGCAACCGAACCGCCGGAAAGCTTCGAACTTTCTAAGCTTTCACTTACCTACAACCCAAAGATCAAACAAGCAGACACAGAGAAGAAAAGGGTTGCTGTGAGAAAAGACAAAAGAACAAGTGGTGAGTGAAAGAGAAGTAACATTTTCCAAACTTTTGCGAGGAACCTGAGAGAAACCCTAGTTATGGAAGGGTAGAAAAGGACAGGTATTCCTAGATCCAGAACCAAGAAACGAGATCGGCCATGAAAGTCCTACAGATTGCAGGTCAAGGAAGGTGGAGCAGTTGACGAAGATTTCACGTGTACTTGAAGTTTTAAGTAGTAGTTCCAGTTTTTAGGGGAAGGAATGTTGTATTTGATGCTTGTTTGCTTGGTTCTTCTGAGAGATTAAGATAAAAAGTCACCAATAAAGCGACACATGAAAATGGAAAATCCCTTTTATAGTGAAACAAGCATGTTCTTTCTTCTGTATTTCACTTCTACTTCCTGTAATTGGTTAAAAGGACTGCTTCGAATAGAAATAATTCACGTGAGGCCAAATGCATAATATTCTTAAATTAGAGGGAATTTAAGTTAGTACTTATCTCTGTCAAGCCAGTCAAAACCTAGATCAGGGTGAAATAGGTAATTAGGAAAATAATTATTCTTATAAATAAAATAGATAGAAATTAGAATAAAATAGGTATTATTAAATTTGGTTTATTCTTAAAATTTTCCAATAATGATGTATGTCAATGTTTAATTTAAAAATATACATTTAAATAATAAAAAATAACTAACAAAAAATTTAAAATATCTATTATAATCCCTATTAACTATATTATAATTAATATTTTTTCTTATTTTTATTCTTATTCTTATTATTATTAGTATTACTATTCATCACTGTCATTCCAAAAATAGTTAAAAATAAGGGAAGGAGTGTCTTTAAATATTCTGCAAATTTAAGAATAACTAAATTTTAGGATTATCTATTCCGTATAATTTTTTTAAAACAAAGTAATAACATGTTATCAAAATAGGAATAGATAAGAAATAAAATAGTTATGTCTTTGAACCAAACACCCGTTACTTCTAGGGTTTTAATGTCATAGGCTCCTTATTAAAGATAATAATGAATTACAAAATTATGTTTTTTATTCTTTTAATATTCAATCTTTTAAAATTTTATATTTAAAAGTAAAAAATTAGAGGAAGTAATTTAAAAATTTATTTTGTAAATATTTTATTAGTATATTTTAAAAATAAAAAATACATTTTAAAATGTCAATTAACAATTTTGGTCCGCCTAAATTTTCTCATCAAACAATATTTTAAATATATAATTACTAATATATTTGTTATAAAAAGATCGATAAAGAAGATGAAAAGTTAATGAACTCTTTTAATTAATAATTTGTATGTTAATTTGCAGAGTATATTAATAAAATATTAATTAAAATTATTTTCTATTATTAAAAAATAGATATTAAAAATATCCACACTGATTTCTCTTTTGGTCAATCATTTTAAATCTCAAAAAACTAAATATAGTTTTATAAATTTTAAAATTTAACGTAAAAGATTTGTGAATTTGTTGTTTTTACAAAAGTATATGCTAACCGATAAACGATTAATATTACTTTACTTTTGGTTAATCATTAAAAACTTATAATGATAATATTAAGATTTTAAAAATTTTAAACTTTTAAATTAAGTCTATATTTTTTTTAGAAATTAAGATCCCCATCTTTCTTTTTTCTTTATGCCCTGTTACTTGTGTAGATAATTAAATTTGCTAAGGTAATATTTGGAATTAAGATTGTTTCATTACTTTAAAATTTAAAATCACTTTTGTTTAAAATATAAATTTTATTTTGACAGTACAAAACAGTCATAGTAGATGTTTCCACTAGGATTAGATCTTCTATTATAGTTATGATGTTCATATCATATTTCATTAAATCTTATCAATACATTTATATGAACCCCATATAAATGTATGGATGAAATTTAATGAAATAAGAGTATAACAGTGTAACTAAAACAGAAGATTTGATACAATTTATACTACACCACATATACATAGTTGCAATAATAATTTGCATTTCCAATGCGCATCTTATCACCAACAATTTTAATTTCATTCAAAATAACATTTTAAACTTGAAACATATAACAAAATACAAATTTAATCGTAATATTTTAAAGGTTTAAACTGAACCATAACATTTACATTTTGAACAAACTCTAAATAGATGAAAAAATTAACAGGGTTAACTTTTCATCAATTAAATAATATTGATATAATGTTATTTTTATATTTTTAAATAAAAATAAACTTCATTGGCACATAATTATTTTCTAATTAACTAAAATGTAGGTTCTATAGTCACGTGACAGTAAAAATTACTATCTATATATTTCAGACACACATTTATATATTTTAAACAATGAGTTATACTTATCACGTGATAATAGGTCCACGTTTTATTTTTAAAATAAAATAATGTCACATTAAGAGAGCGCTAACCTGTTAAATTTTTCATCTTATTTTGAAAATGTTACTATTAAATTTGAATGTTTCAAAAAATTATATGTATTTTATATTATATTGTAAATATTGAGATTTAAAATACACTTTTTAGTCAAACTATCAATTCAATTTCTTGCAACATATAAATAAAAAAAATTGGCATTTTGATTAAATTGAAAATAATGCCTTGCTTTGATAAGCTTATAACTCCTTAAAAGTTTAATAATATATTTGAAATCACAAAAATTCACTTTTTCTTTTTTATAGTCTCAACATATACACCTTATTTGATGAAAATAACCTTTTATTTATATCAATAATAATAACAATGACATTTTAATAAAATTTTTGCTTAAATGTAAAATTTAGAAAATTCAAAAAGTACGTAGCTTTATTTCTAATTAGAAAAGAGACTGGTTTTAATAAAATTTAAAAAGATTACTTATATATATATATATTATTTGATTAATTAATAAAAATAATTCAAGTAATTACTAAATTTTAAATTACAATTATTTTAATTTGTATAAAACTCTATAAAACATATAAAATTTATTTTATTTTTAAAATTAAAATTCAATAAAATAGTTTTTTGTTCATAATATATTATATTCACTTTGTTTTATGAATTTTTTTACAATATTAGTAAATAAATTAAAGTGAATTTTTTATTATTATTTACAAGTATGTATTTAATAATTTTTTGGTAATTGTATTTAATAATTTTAAGTGTATTAATAATCTAAAATTTTATGCATATAAAAAGCTCTACGGTACTACATAGGTTGATAAATCACGTCACATCCTAATATACATAAGACTACTCTGTCATGTCACATCCTAATAATTAATTTTAATCGGTATAACTAATTTATTATATTCTCAATATTATTAAATACTTTGCAATATGGTACGGAATACTGTATGCAACTGGTTATGAAGCGGTAAGTTGGATTCTGTTCTCTTATTACAGAACATTGATTGCTCCGATGTTGACGGGACGGCACCTGCTGTGATGTACCCACACACGCTTGCCTTGCCTCTACGCACAAACTCAGATGCCTACATTTTTCTAGTGGAGTGTATCATATTTTATCTATAGTATTATTCGAGTCCGCTTAAATCTGGTGACGGTAATTGGATCCAAGTCCAAGCCCACTTACCACCCTCTTTTGGAAACAGTTGAATTGAATTTAATGTGTAATTGAAAAGTACAACTCTTTGTAAATTCAATTCAGCCACAAACCCTCATGAACTGAATTACAAATGTTGCAACTCTTGTGTTTTAAACGTTGAAAAATACCCTATTACTGCAATAATACCCACGCAACTGCAGCCACTCTTCTCCCATCTCACTACTCTTCAATGCAGCCAATTCCTAAATTCGATGTTACTACTAAAGAAACAAGCCATGGTATTTGATAGTATCTTGTAGTTGTCAACGCAAAAAAATTACTACTCGTTCATACATTTTTAAGCTTCTAAATTATAGTAAATTTTTATTATCTTCATAGCTTGGTATAGCCTAATGTTATTTACAATCAATTTTTTCTTTTCATTTTAACCATGAACTTTTTAGATAATATCACTTATAATGAAATTGATGCTTATAACTTGCTCTATGTAAATATGAATGTTTATTATTTAATAAGATTATTTTTTAGTTAAAGGTAAAAATGTCATGTGAAATAATTGCATTCATTTTAATTGTCTTTCAAATAGTGTAATTAGATTCAATTCAAATATCACTGGATTTGTTCCAAACAGTGTAAATTGAATTCAATTCAATCTCATTAATGTAATTGAATCTAATTCGTTAATGAATTCAATTCGAAAGTTTCCAAATATCCCATAAATCTAGAGATGGTAATTAAGTCAAAGTCTGACCTGCCCATCCCGCCTGATTTGAAATTAATGGATCAGGTCTATATTAATTGGACTTAGACGATCCCAAGTCGGATAAATCTATTGCCATTTTTACCTAAACTTGATAATTTTATTTTATTTTTAAAATTTTAAAATAATAAAATGATGAATTAAAATTTTCAAAAAATTCGAACACAACCGATAATTTAGATCGGGCTTAATAATTTCAAATTGGATTGAATTAAAGTAATCTTTTTTGTCATTCTCCAACTCATCCAACATAAAGTGTTTATCGATGGTTATGTATTGTATAAATTATTGGAGTCATAAATTGAACTTTTTATTTCTAAAATTAGGCTCAAATATTAGAGATCGAATCGATTGACTTTTAAAAGTTAAAGTTTTATACTATCATTTAAAATAATATTATTTTAGGAAAAATCAAGATCTTAAGCAAAATTTTAAACCTAAATTTAATAATAGTTTAAATTCAATTAGATCACCTAAAATAAGACATTTTAGAAAATTTCAATATTTCAACAATATTATTTTGACTTAAAATTTGAGTGATTCAAGTTATACTTTTGACTGACCCTCCAATTTAAAATTGATTAAACTAAATATATTTTATTGACTTTAAATTAACTAAAATTAGTCTCAAACTTGAATTATAACTTTAAAACTTTTTCCTTTTTCGGATTACTAAGTGAAATCATGCTTAAGAGTATGCTTGGTTATACGTAAAGTTTTTTATGAAATTGAATAATTTATAATAGAATGGAATGTAAATAAATATGATATTAAAAAATTATTGTTTGAGAGGGATAGAAGGGTTTATAATGTAATATAGTGAAATGCTGTTTGAATGAATAATTTATAATGTAATATAACGTAAAGTTGTTTATCATTTTACATTCCATCATAAACCTCCAAAATTTGAGGTTTATTATTTTATTGTTTATAATATAATGAGATGTAACATGAGACTCTTATCTTTCATTTCATTCCATTATAAACTCTCCTCCTAAACGATTGAATAATATTTCATTCTATTAATAAACTCCCAATCAAACATAGCCTAAGATTCAGCTTTTGGAAGGTGAATAAGCACTTTTTTTTATTGCAATAGTTGTTTTCAAGAAAATTGAGTGTTTGGCTGTAAAATCTAAAAGTACTTTTTCCGTAGACATGGTTTTTTTGAAAGCTAAAATACAGCTTCTTGAGAAGTTCAAATTTGGAGCTTAAAAAAAAAAGCACTTTTTCAGGTAGATTTTTCAGATCAATTAATGAGCCTATTTTTTAGTCTTATTTATCTTTATGTTTTACACATAATTCCCATAATACCCACAAATATATTTTCACGTTTTTTTTTAGTTTTATATAATATTATTTGACTTTTTTTATATGTTTTAATATTTATTTTTTATATTAGTTTTACTTATATTATAATTCATACAAAAGATTTGGTCAGATATATTTTTATTTTTATTTTTTATGGTTTAAAATTATATAATAATTAATATATTGTGCTTTACATATTGTTTAATATATTTTAAATATTATTTATATGCATAAATAATATTTACTACAAAATAAAATATAGTTAAAATTAAAAGTGCCTTTTATTTTTATGTTGCCAAACAGTTTATTATACGAAGGTCTTAAAAAAAAAAACTCTTCTTAAAATGACAACCAAACAGTCAACCGACTTCTTAAAAAAGCCTTTTTTAGAAAAACTCTACTGATAAAAGTTTAACTAACAAAAACTCTACTGATATAAGCGCATCCAAACAGACACTAAGTTCAAGTTTGGGCCATTTTGGAGAGAATTGGAGGTCACCACACAAATAATAATTTGATAAAAATATATTTTTATCATATAATTTAACTTACTTTTAATTTTTATAGTTTAATATACTAAAAATTCCTGGTATTTAGTAAAATATTCACAATTGTTTTTATAAATTTTATGCCTCTAAATTTAAATAAAAACATAATATTCACAATTGTTTTATTAATTTTGTCACTAATTATAAACAAAAAAACATATTCATTTTTCAAATTATACAAAATTTTAAAATCTTAATTCAAAATTTAAGAAAAGTACAACCAATCTCAATCTCCTTTAATATTGAAGTCAGGGTTTTCAAACCCGGACTGGACCGGCCGGTCCGATCGGTCCGACCGGTCCGGTTTAAGCTATAAAATCGGACCCCAATTGGATCAGTCTGAATCGGTCAAAACCGGTCAATTGACCGGTCGGACCGGTCAAAACCGGACCGGTCCGACCACTGGTCTATCAATTTTTTTTATTTTTTATTTTTAAATATTTTAAATAATTAAATATAATTATTGTATAATTATGACGTCACATCGGTTCGACCGGTGGTTGAACCGGTCGAACCGATCAAACCGGTGATTAATAAAACCTCCGATTCAATGACCGGTTCGATTTTAAGAACATTGATTGAAGTATTGGCCTAGCTTTTAGTCAATAGAGTCCATAATATATTCTTATAAATTGGGAAAATCCATTGTAAATATTCAGTTGCCACTTGTCAGTTTTTTAAAATTATGTATTAAATATATTATTAATTAATATTTACAGACCACAAGTGAATGTGCAGCTGGCTAAGGCTGGTTGGCTGGCACGTCTTGTTCAATGAGTACCAGCACTGTAGTAAATGCAAAAGTGACGTTACTAACTTCACTTCAAAGAAAAGTTAAACATTAATTATTCTGCTTTTAATGTGATAATTTTGTAGTTAACATGATAAATGTGCAACCGTTATATTTTAAGTATATTTATAATCCTAACATCAAATAAATTATTAATAAATTGACATACCTTCACTCAAAAATAATAAATCTAGTTTGATTCAATTTGATGTAAAATTAACATATCAAATTCAAATTAACTAAATTCTTAATTGAATTAAACTTAATAGCTGACTTAACAATAACAATAATAACAACTCTTAGTAATAATTTCGTTGACACGCGATGTTTGAGATATTTCAATTATACGCAACCTTATTCTTAATTAATAGATAAATTATTTCTAAATGACTCACGTAATTTTAAATTTTGATACTCAAAATGGTTTAAATTCTCTTTCACAACACAACATTGTTTTATTTTAAATTTCAAAACTAAAATAATATTATTTAGCCTTTAAATTTAAGAAATATAAGATTTTAAGTTAAACCAAAATAATTTTATTTTTAACAATATAAACATTAGACTGTATTGCTCTAATTCAATCGAACTCGAGCTCTCTCTTAAAAGGATGGTCCGACCCAACCCAACCCATTACCAAACTCACTCTCACTTTGAACCAATTATCCATGCTATTTAGTTGTATTGAAATCTAAATTTTGGTTAAATATTATAAATTGAAATGACGTTTCATGAAAGTGATAAAACAAGACGTTAAGAGTATGAATTATTTTTATAAAAATTTAAATAAAGTCTTAATATTTATGTTTATAAAGTAATATTTATATAATTCTTATTAATAATATTTTATAAGAACATATTAATATTATAAAGATAATTTTACTAATGTGATGTCTTACTAAATCATAGTCCACTTAGAGGGTGTTTTATTAAAATTTGAGCACGAATGATGTTTTCGGATTAAAAAAAATTATTTATATTCATTAATTTTTAAATTCCTATAAGATTAAATTTTATATGGAGTATGGGCTAAATGGTCAATCAGTTAAAGGTCGCGCTCGAGTGCACTCGTACTACATATCTCTTTAGAGCCAAACATCCCCTTCCCAGCACGGCGCCGTATCTTCCCGGAAATCAGAAACTCCACCTGAACCATTCAAAATTAAATCCAGAGCCCGCAACTAAACGATACACTCTCAAGTAGTGAACAAAATGAATCGATGATCTCGATCCTATGGACCTATGGGGAGATAAGAGAGAGTGTGTGTTTGGGGTTCCTGAGGGAAGAAGAAGAAGAAGAGTGTAGAAGGTGAGAGCTTAGGATTCTTCTGATGGCGGACCAGAGGAACAGGTGGAGCTGGGACGTGAGTGGCTTCGAGCCGAGGAAGTCATTGGCCACGCCGGAGCCGGAGGAGGACCACAAGCATATGAGGCGGTACTCGATCTCCTCGACAGCGGCGTCGGCTCTTCCTCGTGAGAACTCTGACTTCTCCAAGCGGGCTTTCTCCTCCAAAGTCCAGCGATTGAAGGATAAAGTCAAGGTTAGTTGTTTGGTTTTTGCGGTTACTTGTTGTCTTTGTTTCTTTTTTTCCCTTTGAATTTGACGATTCTCGTTGAGCTCATTGATGATAAGGCCAGTGCTTACTGGTTTTAGTGGTCGGTGACTACTCTTAATTTCCTAGGCTATCTCAACATTTCATAACATTTATTCTGGATTTTGTAATTACGGTATGGTTAAAAATTTACGTCTGTCTTGAGATATCCACGCCATGCAACTTTTGGTTCTGATTTTTGGGAACACTTCTACTGATACTTTGGTGCAGGGTGTGAAAGAAGATTACTTGGAGTTGAGACAAGAAGCAGTTGAATTACAAGAGTATTCTAATGCAAAACTTGAAAGAGTTACGCGCTATTTAGGTGTTCTTGCTTCCAAAACTTTCAAGCTAGGTAAAAATTTTTATCTATTCAATGGATCTTCGACATTTAGTACTTTTCACGCAAGTCCAGTCTTCTGTTTGAGAATGTTTACCAGTTTGACTGCTTAGTTAATTAATTGAATGTTTGAGATTGAGTTTAATGCTATATTGTGAAAAAAGCTGTTGGGAGGACCGTGTGACATCTGATTAATTACTAAATCTATAAAATTTCTGCACGTTTCATTTTAGACAGGCCATCTTTCTTCTTCTTGTAAATGCTTTAAAGTTCTTTTCACATGATTGTCTTGTCTACACAATATAAATGCCAGATCAAGCTGTCCTCGAAGCGGAGGCTAGGATATTGCCATTGATCAATGAGAAGAGAAGATTGTTCAATGAATTGTTGACAGCCAAAGGTTTGTATGCAAAACCTCTCTACATCAAAATCTCTCTCCCTCCCTCCCTTCCCAATCTCTTTTTTCAGACACATTCCAGAATTAGTAAAATTATTGTTCATTTATTATTAGATTATTTTTCATTAAGCTTTTACAAATTTCTGTTTTTTTGAAAGACAAAATTTAATTTGCAGGAAACATAAAGGTTTATTGTCGTGCAAGACCATTATTTGAAGATGAAGGTCCTTCTGTTGCTGAGTTTCCTGATGACTGCACAATCCGCATAAATACTGCCGATGAAACGCTTTCCAGTTATAAAAAAGATTTTGAATTTGATCGAGTTTATGGGCCTCATGTTGGACAAGGTCTTACATTGGTTCTTATGTTGTAGTTCTGAGTTGTTGCTCTGTTACCTAACATTCCCTAGTTATTCCTTATTTCCAAAAGTTACCAAAAGGTGCCATGAAGATGGGTTC
>JAOTAX010000196.1:30179386-30196082 GCA_025629825.1 Erythroxylum guanchezii
CTTGTCAAAAAATATTAGGAAGATGTACTTTAAGATGCAAGATCCGAGAGCTGTGAATTTGTTTTGCTTTTGGTTCCTTTGAGACATCTAAGAACCTATTTGTCTAGACAACACTCGTCAATAACACTTTTGACACATATTTATATATGTTAAATGAATAAGTGTATTTTATTTTGCATGTAAAGCTTTATTTTCAGTTTCCATCATTTTGCAATTTGAATGACTTCTCTAACATGGTTTCACTCTTCTCAGAAAGGATCTAGTCATGATCGGGGTTTATATGCTCGTTGCTTTGAGGAATTGTTTGACTTAGCTAACTCAGATTCAACTTCTACCTCTCAATTCAATTTCTCAGTTACTATTTGTGAGCTCTACAACGAACAGGTTCCTTGTGTTCTTTATTTAACTTAACCATACTTATCTTTTGCTCAAAGTTTACTCTTCCCTTTTGTAATTGAATTGAGCATAATAAATCATGAGTTCTCTAATAGATGTGCCTTTTCACTTGTATAGATAAGGGATTTGCTGTCGGAGTCTGGTATCAATTTGCAAAAGATCAAAATGGGATCAGCTGAATCTTTTGTGGAGCTTGTGCAAGAAAAGGTTGATAATCCATTGGACTTCTCTAGAGTGTTGAAAACTGCATTTCTTAGACGGGGAGATGATGAATCAAAATTCGATGTTTCTCATTTGTACGTCCTATAATCTCGTTGCTTATGTAATACATACTTGTTTGTTGTTATAGTACTGCCCCTGATTTTGTCTAATTAAACATAAGAAGCATGTTGAAGCCTTGTTCTTCGGATTTTAAGTTTCTTCAAAATATTGTAAAGCACTGACAAGTCTAAATTGTCAAAGACTAGTTCAAATGATACGAGCATGTGTCTAGCATCAGTATGGAGCCATATTATTTTGTTAAAATATTGACTTGACCACTAAATTTATTGGTTATGCTTAAATAAATCTCAACAGTGGTTATATGCATATTATTTGGCACACTGTTAGCTATAAAATAAAAACAAAATTATGTCTATGAAGGATATTATGTCATATTGTTTTGGATCTGTCAAAATAGGTTGTATATTGTTCTTTTTTGTACTTTTAGCTGTTTTGCTGTGGTTATATGGTAACATAATACAGGATTGGGCTACAAATATATTTTTTTCTGTATTAGTTGGTAGAAACTGGATTCAATTTCCTAAGAGCTTAACACGAGGCCTACTCCCAGGCCCCACCAATTGTTTGAAGGTTTGGGTTGGATTTCATTTTAACATGGAACTGGTTTCTTTAGACATTAGAAGCCAAACTTAGTGGTTGTAGAAAACATTTTTAGCCACATGGCCCTGTGCCAGTGGATGCAATAGGGTTTTTTATGTGTTTAATTCTTCAAGCAATGACTTAAGATTTGTGGTTGATTGAAATGAACAGTAAAAGGTAAAGGAAGGATCAAATTTAAAATCTATACTTAGTATTCCTTGCCATTATGACCGTTGCGTCGATATCTCTGTGAACTTGCAAGGACTTCAAACTGAAGATTAACAGCAGAAGTGATTGAGTTCAGTGGCTTCTCATATAAAATCGACTCTGTAGATATAGTAATAGATAGACTGATAGAAATTGATAGAAGTTCAGGTAACTTCTATGTCATATAATTCATAGTTGATTTAAAATAAATTTATAGCACATATGGCATGGGCTGAAAGAAATCAAGGTGGAGTTAAGAGGTGATAGTTCCCATAGTTGAAGATTTAAACCATTGATGTTAGTTAAGCACATAATGTGAACTTCTATGTCATATAATTCATAGTTGATTTGAAATAAATTTACGACACATATGGCATGGGCTGAAAGAAATCAAGGTGGAGTTAAGAGGTGATAGTTTCCATGGTTGAAGATTTAAACCATTGACGTTAGTTAAGCACACCATTTTATGTATTATGAAATTTATTTCGGTGATTCTAAATTGGGATTACTGATTGATATTTGTCCTTTTTCCCATTGTCAGGATTGTCACAATACACATATTTTATAATAATTTTATCAGTGGAGAAAATTTATATAGCAAGCTCTCTCTTGTTGACCTTGCTGGAAGTGAAGGTTTAATTACAGAAGATGATAGTGGAGAACGAGTGACAGACTTGCTACATGTGATGAAATCACTTTCAGCGTATGTTTCCATTGGCCTTTTTTGTCAATTTAGTATCTGTTGGGGTGCTGGTTATCAACTACCTGAGCATTTCATTAGAGCCATGCATGAAATTTGGGAATCCAAGCGAGGAGGCCAGAGCTTAAGATAGTTATTGCCTATTGCATCTTTCTTCCTTTGAACTGGTTCTTTTGAATAGAATTGTCTTCCCTTTGATATATGGAGAAGAGAAATTTGGGACAACAGGGAAGCAGTGCGGACATTAGGATATTAACTAATATTTGTCGAGTAACAGCAACAATAAATTGAGTTCCAAATAGACTGTATTTTACATCATACTCCAATCATTTGTTCCTATTATTTCATTGCAACTTATGTTTCATATGTAGGTTGGGAGATGTTTTATCATCCTTGACTTCAAGGAAGCAAGTTGTTCCTTACGAAAATTCTATGCTAACAAATATCCTTTCGGACTCTGTAGGTACTGTATTTCTTCTTATTATACGTATTGCAGTTGCTATTATGTAATTTGTGAGCCCCATAAAAAGGAACATCTAGCTTGTTATAGTTAGGTTGAAAACCAATCATGGTTAAGCTATTCCATTTGTTCTTCCTCTTTGTACATTATGCATGAAGAATTTGGTTATGCTGGATAATTTATATGGAAAACCATTTTCAGTGTGCCCTTCTACCTCTGCAATCTTGCTCAAATCTGATTTGTAGGGTTTATGAACATTTTAGAATCTCAAGTAGATTATGGCTAGATACGTGATCATTGAGCAGATTGTGAGTTGCATATTGTTGTTTTCCAACTAGAAGGCCAAACTTCATGTTGCATGTATTTTTTGGCATGAATGTACCTGGAAATATCCAATCTACTAACTACTGTAGTTCATAGAATTAGCTTACTCTGTTAACATGCTGCCTGCTTTTCTTTTTTGTCTTCTAATAAACAATTTTGAGTATATTTTTGCCTATGTTTCTTTAGGGGGGAGCTCAAATACTTTGATGATACTCAATGTGTGTCCAAATGCTGCAAATATGTCTGAGATGTTATCCTCCCTCAATTTTTGTGCCAGGGCTAGAAATGCTACATTAAGCCTTGGAAATCGAGATACAATTAAGAAATGGAGAGATGTAGTGAGTATCTTTTCTAATATATCCTTTTAGTAGTAATTATTCTGATCTGCTTATAACATGTTCTTCTGGCTACCACTTTGTTCCCAACAACTGTCCTTAATGCAAGACAAGCTTAAGGAAGTAATTACATGATTGTGAATGTTGGAGAAGTTAGTAAAAATTGGGACTATTGCGGGTTAAAATTCATGAGGGATCCATAATGGTTGTGCAAAAAGAAATATACATAGTTTAAGTTGGGATGGATTAGGGTCCCTTTTCCATTTTATTTGTTGTTATCAAACAAATGAGGTCATAGCATTGGTAATTAAAAAGTTATACTTTGATAATTGAGTGATGTAGCTAATTTGGAGCATGCCCATTTATTAGTTTTGGTGATTCTTGTAGGCAAATGATGCACGGAAGGAGTTATACGAGAAAGAGAAGGAAATTCATGATCTGAAACAGGAGGTTTTAGGACTGAAGCAAACAATTAAAGATGCAAATGATCAGTGTGTCCTCCTCTTCAATGAAGTTCAGAAGGCGTGGAAAGTTTCTTTTGCACTGCAATCGGATCTAAAGGTTTTTTCTTCCCTTCATGGGTTTGGTATACATTTCCACTCTGTCATGAGTTGAAGAGTTACTTGGCATTTTCATGATTCTTTTCTGCACTGTAGCCTGCTTTCTTTCTATTCTTCATCTTTATGGATAACCTTTTTATACAGAAGAATACAAGACTTTCTAGTTAATGAAGTTTTTCTATATGCATTGACTGATAACAATCTGTCATTGACCTATACGTTTTCTGAATTTGGTCGGCATTTGTATGACTTTTTTCTGCCACTTCAACATGAAGTTAACCTACTTCATTACTTTTATTTGATGCAGTCTGAGAACGTCATGCTTGCAGACAAGCATAAGATAGAAAAGGAGCAAAATGCTCAGCTTCGGAATCAATTAGCTCAACTACTACAGATGGAACAGGAGCAAAAGTTTCAGATACAACAAAGAGATTCCACAATTCAGACATTGCAGGTTGTTCATACTTAAATCTTATCCTCTCAGGTCTATGAGTGGAATTTTAGTATTTCATCAACATAGTGTTCTGTCAGATTGTACTCTTTTAATAACCTGATGTATGACCATGGAGTTCTATGTGAATTGTGGGTCATTCAACAACTTCTTTAATAGTTGTTTAATGTGGCTCTCGTCTGGAACACATATTTTGGCTTGCTAACTTAAATATTCTTGATTCAAAGCTCTACAAGGAGTAACACCTCACAGAATTAGTTTATTGATGATCAAGTAGGTCTAAGTTTTCCTTAACCTTCTATCGTTTATTTGATGGATTGAAAGATCATACTTTCTGAAGTAATTGCCATTTCTCAGGTTCTCTTTTGTTGGTCATTAATCTTTGTTGTACATGTTTGCATCATAATGTTGACCTTCACTTTCTGTTGTAGGCCAAGATTAAAAGCATGGAATCTCAACTTAGTGAAGCCCTTAGCCATAGTCAGGAAATGCCAACTGTTGGCTTAGAATCATTGCCTGGAATTTCATCAATTCCCAAGGAACATGGGGATACTTCAGCAGTCACCAAGAAACTTGAAGAAGAACTCAAAAAACGTGATACCCTCATTGAGGTCTGCTACACTTAACAAAACCCACAGAGTTATTTAATCTACAAAATTAAATGGAATCTCATGCTTTAACATGAAATTACGAGAGCTGAGTTTATTTCTTAATTATTACATCTAGTTGACCTGCACAAAAACAAGGCTGTGAGCTATCAATAACAACGTGACCATATTTCTACTTTCCATTTGAAATGTATAGAAAAAAATGGAAAAAGAAAGGGAATGCAGGATGGAATATGCAAGCTAGGGATCATCTAATTACAAACCCCCACCCTTATTAAAGGAGAGTCATGGTTTTCTGGTTATGTTCTATTTTACTCAACTGAAGATGAAGAAGTGAATGATGGGACTTATTAGCTACTGATCATTTGAATTACCTTTACCTGCACAAAGGGAGACTCAGCTCTGTTTTCCCTGAGAAACTATTTAAGATCATGAATTACCTTTACCTGCACAAAGAGAGACTCAGCTGTGTTTTCCTTGATAAACTATTTAAGAATTAAGATCAACTTGTTTCACTTATATAGTACATATGAAATTTGTTTATATATTGTTCCTCTTGATCCTAGTACTTCTTTATATATATATTATACATAACTAGAAATCAATAGTTATAGTGTATGTCATTAAATTTCCCTGCTTTTTGTGTATGCAGAGATTGCATGAAGAAAACGAGAAATTGTTTGATAGGTTAACAGAAAAAGCATCATCAGCTATATCATCACAGGTTTCATTTTGAACTCATCAAAGTTTCTCAAGAATATTGATACCGTCCTCTTTTGACCCCTTTCCAATTGTTTTGGTGCTTGTAACTTGAGAAACAATGTTAAGATCTTTTATGGGGTATTGCTGGTGACTCTTCTGAAGCCTTCCTGGATTGAATGTTTGTACGTGGAGTAGTGAAGGTCCCAAGTTTTTTAACTTTTGTTTAGAACATTGGGCCTTAGTTTCTACTCTTTCCTTTACCAAAAATCATGTGTATGGATCACACTAATAGAAGATAGAAATATATTTTCTTGATCCCAGTAATTCAAAACATTGAGTTTGTGTATATATTCTCATGTCTTTCCTTCTTTCTCAAGTTGTTTATTTTGATTTTTCAAACAACTCATGTATTTATTGATTTTGTAGGTGTGTATAAGTGTGCAACAAAGTCTTGTATAAGTGTGCAACAAATTCTTGTATAAGTGTGCAACAAAGTCTTAGTACAACTTTTTTAGAAGTTTGTGTATTTTTATGGTTTTTGCTTCAAAATTGTGCTTTCATGGACTATGTGTGGGTATGTCTTCCTTACCTTGTAGTGCTTCCATTTCATAGAGCTATACCGGGTCTTAAAATATTGGGTAGCTCTTCTATTGTTTGTCTTACAGTTATTGATTTCTAGCTTCGCTAACTTCTTTCAGCTCTCCAGTCCATTATCCAAAGGAACAACCAATGTTGGGGATCCGGGAAGGTGATATTATGTAGAAACAATTAGTTCTTTTATGTATCATCGTACATTTTCCCATCTATTTTTCTTACGCTCACAGCTGCTTAGTATTGAACTTACAGGAGTGATAGCAGCAATAAAGGACGCCCTGTGGATGATGTTCCTTTTGCTGCAGATAAGGCTGATGGAACAGTTGCTTTGGTTAAATTACATTCTGAGAATGTTAAAACCACACCAGCGGGAGAATATCTTACAGCTGCTCTAAATGGTTTTGATCCTGAACAATATGATGGCCTTGCTGCCATTTCAGATGGCGCGAACAAGCTTCTGATGCTGGTAATAGTTTTATTCTTTAATTGCTTCCCAGTTCCTAGATGTGTTTTTTTGGAATTGCTACTGTGAAGTTAGTAACTATTATCATCTAATTTTGAGTTTGTATTTTCATTGATATTAATAAAGAAACAGGCCAGATCTGCTATATTTTGCTTAGTTCTTATTTTCGGCTTAAGGTTATGTTCCTATTCCATTTCTAAATTACCATGGAAGCTGTCTTCTTCTCATTCTGCATCTTTTTTGTTCTGTAAATTCTGATCTTGGCTAGTTTTAGCTCTTGAAATTGAACTTTATGGCCATGGTTACTTAGCTTTGCTAGCTTGAATGCAGTATTTAGTTAACTGTTACCCTTTCTACCTGCCTATTCCCCTTTATTGGTCAATGCAATCTGGCATGGCAGTTGAAAAGAACCTGCTCTTAATTGTTTTCTTGAGATGGCTTATTTTTTTCAACAAACATCGTATTTAATTTTGATAACTTGGGAACACTTTACACTTACCTCAGGGACCAATTATTACAGGTTCTAGCTGCTGTTATTAAAGCAGGTGCTTCTAGGGAGCATGAAATACTTGCTGAAATTAGAGATGCTGTATTCTCTTTTATTCGTAAAATGGAACCAAGAAGGGTAATGGACACCATGCTTGTTTCCCGTGTCAGAATCTTGTATATAAGATCCTTACTTGCTAGATCCCCAGAGCTGCAATCCATCAAGGTAATGATGCATAGGATGCTCTTTGTTTGGTTAATTTTCGGAGCATGTATGGCTTCATTGAGATCTTATTGTATTTTGCTCTTTCTTCACTTAGGTCCCTTCTGTAGAGTGCTTTTTAGAAAAAGCTAATACTGGACGAAGCAGAAGCTCCAGCCGAGGTAGCAGTCCTGGAAGATCTCCTGTGCGTTACATAGATGAACAAATTCAGGGATTTAAAGTGAATATAAAGCCAGAAAGGAAATCAAAGTTGTCATCAGTGGTTCTGAGAATGAGAGGAATTGATCAGGTTCCTGCAATATGTTCTCTTTTTCTATGTAAATATTTTGAAGATGGAATATTCATATTGACCGTAAGTAAGTTCTAGAATGGTTAAAGGAAAGAGGCAGTACGGAGGCATAAATGATAGAATTTTCCATTCTTATATGTCTCCACAGATTAAGCATATTGGATATTTTATGTTTTTATGCACATTTCCTGTTTTTTTTAAAACAGACAGGATAGATCCCTGAACCATATGTACAAAACGTAAGAACCAGAAGGAATCCTGTAATTGTGCATGCACAGACATCATCATGAAAGCCTAGCTAATGCTTGTGAAGAAGAAAGAATTTTATTTGTTTGAATGGAAGTAAACAATTAGATTTCCTTCATACTCCTTGTGAACTGTATTCTGATTGTCATGGTGGCGCTACATATGCTCATATATGTTCTCAAAATCCTGTCATGTTCTGTTCATGGCTCTAAGAAATATTTATATGATGCAAATGGATGCTTCAAAATCTCTTACCATGTTACATTCAGGACTCATGGAGACAGCAAGTTACTGGGGGAAAACTGAGGGAAATACAAGAAGAGGCAAAAAGTTTTTCCATTGGAAACAAGGCTCTTGCTGCTCTCTTTGTTCATACTCCAGCTGGTGAGCTGCAGAGGCAAATTAGGTCCTGGCTTGCAGAGAACTTCGAATTTCTTTCAGTTACTGGAGATGACGCATCTGGTGGGGCCACTGGTCAATTGGAACTACTTTCAACTGCAATTATGGATGGTTGGATGGCTGGGCTTGGTGCTGCAATGCCGCCTAGCACAGATGCTCTAGGCCAGCTGTTATCTGAGTATGGAAAGCGGGTCTACACCTCTCAGTTGCAACACTTAAAGGTATGTCAGTTCATTGGTCAGGACTTGATGATAGGTAACTTTGAGAAACACATTCAAGTTGTGTCAATATGTGCTTGGCTTATGTTTGTTTCACATTGAACTTCATTGTTCATTGTGTATTACCTCCTCCTTTTGCTTATTGTTTTTCTTATTTTTCATATTTAATACAGTATTTGTTGGTGGGTCCCATTTGATTGACATTCTGCTGGTGCAATTTTGTGGTTGATATTTACCTTCTCAGTTAGAATGTTGTCATTCGGTGGTTATGCCATCCTTAGCTGAAATTGACATACCAGATCCATACTTTATTGCCGCTCCTTCCTCCTGAAAGTCTTGCAATTCTCCACTTCTTCAGTTCCTTGAATGGATTTTGAGATTGTGGCATGATTGGTTTTCTCTTTTTTCTTTTTTTTAATTCTTCACTTATTAATCAGGATATTGCTGGAACATTAGCCACAGAGGAAGCAGGAGATGCAACACAGGTTGCAAAACTGCGCTCAGCTCTTGAGTCTGTTGATCATAAAAGACGAAAGGTGATTTACATAACAAACGTACTTTATCTCTGACCTTTGGTTTCTTATAGATGCTCCTGTTTTGGTAAGCTTTAGACTCCTTATTTAATTATATAAGAACTAGCTTCTTGTACCAATACAAGTTTTCTGATTTTTTATTATTCACTATCAATAGTTATTTGTGTTTCATAGTTTGATTAAACTGCTCTTATTGTTTAATCTTTCTGCGTCATTATTCAGGATGAGAATGCATAGATAGTATCAAAGTTATTTGATTTCCCTGATGAGAGTTCTAAACTGTTGAATGCTGATGAATATGTCGATGGGAATCTTTTGTCCTATAGTTGTCTGCGTAAATGAAATGTTCGTTGTTCCGTGCTATTAATTGTTTTCATTGAATGAAAACTTGAGTGTGGGAGTTGTACTTAATTTTTGTGGTGTCTTTATTAAAGATATTAACGACTTTTTTATTCCATATAATAATGTTTTATTTATCCTGTAATGGAATAGTTTGGGTATTATTTAAGGACATTGCATTACTTTATTATGAAATATTGTATTACCATACTGTCATAATTAGATGAACTAAATTGTATCATTAATACACCTAGTACCCTCATGGTTTTCGTATTAGTGCACATAGACTATACCATGTAGGATCTTGTTCCTTTTCTTTTTCTTTCTTTTACCTTTACTTTTAAATGATACCAGTAGTAATTTCACACTCTTCTAGATATCATTTTGAGGGATCCTAAACTTTTGAACTAGAAACATGTGCAGTAGTGTCTCAGTTTAAAATTTTCACGGGATAATGATTGTAGTTATGAGCATCTTCTAAGTAGTGTCTTCATGGAATTCAAAGTAACATCTAACATTTAAACTAATTATGCATCTAAAGATTTGATTCTGGCTGTATGGTTATTGAATCCTCTTTGTACTTTTTTTATCATCTGTTTAATTCCTAATGATTTCTCTTCACTTCGCTATTATGATTCCTCTTAACTTCGCTAAATGCATTCCTACTGTAATAATCATGTTTAAGTTAATGGTTTGGTGTATCTTGATGCAACTATTTTATGCTGTTAGATTTTGCAACAAATGAGAAGTGATGTAGCTTTATTTACATTGGAAAATGGCACCTCACCCATTCAAACTCCAGCGACTGCGGTGGAAGATGCGCGATTAGCATCTTTAATTTCCCTTGATGGCATATTGAAGCAAGTCAAGGTTTATACTTCTCAATGAAACTGATCTTATAATGGTGAATTAAAGGAAAGCCATTATGCAGTGATGTATTTGGTGCTTTCTACAGGATATATTGAGACAATCTTCTGCAAAAACCCTGGGTAAATCTAGGAAGAAAGCAATGCTTGCCTCTCTAGATGAACTACAAGAGCGGATGCCTTCCCTTCTTGAGATTGATCATCCATGTGCTCAGAGGCAAATTGCTGATGCTCGTCGGGTAGTTGAGGTACACAAGTCCTTATGTTATGATTACTTTCTTTTCAATTGCTTTTTCTGTCACAGATGTTTTCATCACCAAACTGAACTTACCTTTGGCTTGTGAAGAAATATGCATAATATGGCAACCATGCAATGAGCTTCATTCCTCTTAATAAGTTTTCTGGTTTCTATAGATCCGTGTAGGGCTAACGTAACCCTTAAACCCAAGCTCTATTTGAAAAACTCTAAAACTATTGTAAACCCAAGTCCTAATGTGAAAAACTCTAAACTAATGTGTGCCTCTGAGCTCATTCACTTTGACCTGTGAAATTAAGATGACAGGAATACTGGAATTGGTAACTCATGTGTGCTAGGGATCAAGCACTATGGCTTGTGAATGCTAAGGCCCTGCAAGTAGAAAACCTCTGCTAATAAGGCTATGAACAAATTTACAAATGATAATTACCACGAGGGAGGAATTTGCACTTTCTAAAAATTTTCTGTATATACTCCAAATCGATCAAAATAGCTGGTGAATATGCATCCACTTCTTGCGACCTTATATACTATGGGCACCCTTCACTTATGCACTGGGACTACCAATTACTTTTTCCTCTGAAGATGAGAAATATTAATCTCCTATCTATGACTCCACTCCTGTCTCCTATGGAAACAAAACTTTTAACTTAAACCTATGAATCCTCCATTTTCTGGTTTTCCTCTTGAATTTTAAAATTGGAACTTTAAGGAAAGTTCTCAGTTTTGTGTCCAGAACCTTCTTTTCGCTGATTATTGAGTTTTTAAATAAGCATAATTGTTAGACAAAAGTGAACAAAGTGAAAATTCAATTGACATTCTTATTGTTTGGAGCTGCCTTTTACTGGGAAATTTTGAAAAACGGATCTAGTTTATTTGCTTGAAGGCAAATGAAAAACTAATTTGAAGTACTTGTATAAGTCCTTTGCATGAAAACGCTATTCTGGCATCTTCCCGGCAACTGAAAAAATGAGAAATTTCAGCCCCATTTTAAACTTGATTGCAATTCAGGTACCTTGTTTAGACTTAATGCTTCACTCTGTTGATGCTACAGGCGATTCCTGAAGAAGATGACAACCCAGCACAGGAGCAGAGATCAATTGCAGATTTGGGGTTGTCTACAGAAACTGATGTGGCACAGTGGAACGTTTTGCAGTTTAATACAGGCTCAACAAGCCCATTTATCATTAAGTGTGGAGCAAATTCAAATTCTGAACTTGTCATTAAGGCAGACGCAAGGGTTCAGGAGCCTAAAGGTGGTGAAATTATAAGAGTTGTCCCAAGACCCTCTGTTTTGGAAAATAAGACCTTGGAGGAAATGAAAAATACATTATCACAACTTCCCGAGGCTCTAAGTTTACTTGCCCTAGCAAGGTCAGCAGACGGTACTCGAGCTCGGTATTCTAGACTGTACAGAACTCTGGCAATGAAGGTTCCTTCATTGAGGGATCTAATTGGTGAGCTTGAAAAGGGTGGAGTACTGAAAGATGTTAAGTCATGAAGTCCGAAGTCTCCAAGTAAGCTTCATTTGCTTTTGTAATATTGACGTGTTCATAATATTCTTTCGGGTGGGGAGGTGGTGTGCAGCAAGGGTTAGCCTGAAACGAATTTGTATTTGTATCGGAAATCTACATTTGACTCTTACCTGCAGTTCCAAGGTAATTTATTCGCAAAGTTTAAAAACTTGCTCTGGCTGGCAATTTTCTGTAACCTGCTGTATGTGCAAGTCATTGAACAATGACTTATTAAGCTAGGAGGAAACCGGTTATTATTGTACTGATAATATCTTGAGCTCCTGTTCCTGTTCAGCATTCATATCTGAAGTTGATTCTTGATACTGCTCATGATTGGCTTCGACGTAGATGAAACTTGGAGCCTTAAATATGGTTGTATAATGACAGACCAAGAAGCTCGACTAGAAAGAATCTGTGGAGAAATCTTGTGTTCTATACAGTAATCCTTCTGATGTCGGAGCATAGTAGCGACACCGGTTGAAACTGCAAGGAAAAAAACTTACAGAAGATTTCTTGTTTGATACCTGGAGTTGGTTTTGTTTCTTTTGAAGTGTATAAAATTTCCACAGATAGCAAAGTTCCAAAGGGCTCTTGCCATTTTCTCGGTAATAATGGAAAAAACAGCTCGCAGCGGAAAACGCTTCCCTCTTACAATTAGAGTGAGAGGGGCACTCAAATCTTGACTCAATTCAATTTACCAAAGTGCAAATCCATGAAGATATGAGAATTTGAAACGAAAAATAAAACAAAAAGGATATTTATGTAATATTATTTTAAAAAAGTTCCGAGTCTAAATTCTGGTCCATTTTTGAATGCAAGGGTACAATAAAAAACTTGGGCTCAGAAACAAGGTTTAAGATACTATTTTGTACTCGCTAGTATGTATTGTATCATATCAAAATCGGTACGAAATGAAAGGTTGATTGTACTAGATTTAAATAATCAGTATTGGTTGGTATTACTGGCCAAATATTGGTCGATATTGAAAATTTAAAAAAAAAGGAAAATTTTTTTACAAAATTAAAAAAAATTAAACTCTCCCTCCTCTCCTTACCCATTTTTTTTTCAAAGTTTTTTTAATTAATTATTTTATTTGCTTCAATTTGTATAATTATTGTAAATTTTTAATTTTTGTTTTTAAAATTAAAATAAATATTTTATTATTAATATTAATTATAAATTAAATAAAACTTAAAAATAAATTATTTTTATTTAAATTTATTTCAATATTTTATATAATATTTATTAATAAAATATTAATTTTTTAAAATAAATAATTTAAAAATTATTATCTATTATATATATTTTTAATTATTAAATCGAAATTTATTTGAAATTTATATATTTTTAAAATTAATTATATTTATTAATAATTGTTAAATTAATTTAAAATTGTAACTATTATTTATTATTATGATTTTTGGAGATATGGTTAAAAAAATACAGTACAAAAGTACAATATGACAATAAACTATTTTGTAATTTTAAAAAAAATTTAGGGACTATTTTATACATTTAAAAAATTACCCAAAACAGTACTCTGTATTAACCGGTACCGATACAATACCGTACCAGAACCTAATCTGGTATCAAGTTCGGTTCGTTATTCATACCATTGCTCATAAATCAAAAAGTCTAATTTATTTAAAATAAACATGTTTGAAAATTCCGAAATTTATCAAATCTTTTTTCACCTAAACTCTATTCTTAAATAAATCCTCTCTGAGATATTATTTTATAAAATATATTATTATTTAATTATTAAAATAAAAATATTTTTTTACTGTTATAAATTGAGCATAAAATGTAAATGCAATTCCGTAAATAAGTATCTTTCACCCAAACATTAATTTCTCATTTGCTAAAGTATTTTTAACTTACTATTTGTTCCGTTTCAAACCTCCAGTCTTTTGGCAGGTGCTGAGTCCAACCAAACAGAAGCTGTTAGTTCTTGTTCCAGATCACAAAGGGAAGGAACAGAAAGTGGTGTTTGATCTTCCAGAGAATGACCGAACTAACGTGTACTAAGTTAACACTTCTTACGTTGATTGCCATTATCATCCAGTCCATTGGTCTCTCAGTCTTCGTCTTCGGTTTCTTTCCTGTTAAACCAGCTCTCTCCGGTGCCAGGTTTCATTTTCCTGGTTGTTTTTTGCTAATTGTCTTGTGTTCTTCTCTTGCTTTATTTAACTTGGATTGATTTGTTAATGGCAGTGGTCCGGAGTCTTTCTTTCCACCGGGATCCCATGAGCGTCCAACTGACGATCTTCCTCCTCAGCAGCTCAAGTCCCTTTACCAGGTTTCATTCTTTATGGTCTCGTCATTTGTATTCACTTTAGTGGATTTGTGTTCTGGGTAGTCCAAGAAAGCTGTTTGTTTTTTTTCTTTCTCAAACATGTTAATGAATGTTGTGGGAGAAAGTTAGGTTGGAACTTCAATTTATGTTTGAAGACTATATTGTTGTTTCATGTGATTGTCTTATTATTTTGCTTTCCGTGATTTTACTATGTCCACGTTTGGTTCAGATATGAAAGACTGTGGCTTTTATCATGCTAGAATTTGATGCGTGCAATGTGAAATCGAGCAGATATTGTACTTTTTTCCCCATTTTCCTAGAGTTGGCGATTAATGGCGACTAAGTTGACTGCGGGAGGCTGCAGATATGTCCACGTTTGGTTCAGATATGAAAGACTGTGGCTTTTATCATGCTAGAATTTGATGCGTGCAATGTGAAATCGAGCAGATATTGTACCTTTTTTTCCCCATTTCCTAGAGTTGGCGATTAATGGCGAGTAAGTTGACTGCGGGAGGCTGCAGACAACTGAAATGAAATATTTCATTGGCATTTTTGGTCGAATCTATGGTTTTTCAAACACTAACACCTCTTTAACAAGACTTTTCTCTTTGTTGGTTGATAATTTCTATTCTGCTATGCTTTAAGATGAAGGACCTTTTATAAGAACTCTTTTGAATAAGCGAGTGCACATTCCTTTTATGATACTGAAGTTTTCTAGCCCGTGTGGTATGTAAAGTACGTATTAGAAATCTGGAATAGTTGCTGAACTTCTAGCTTTGCATCTTCTTCTTCTTGTTCCTTGTCTTTGAACTGTCCACTGACAGGCAGATCTATCATTTACAGGAGCTCTCTGGGATCCCCCCACTGTTTGACAGGATCATATTGATGGTATGCAAATAAACCTTGTGATGAAGTGAATGCTTTTAGCAATTGATGTCTATTATTTCATTGGATGGACTAATATGCAGTTCAGGTCATTGATGGTCTTCCAGCAGAATTTGTTCTCGGAAAGGGCGGTAAACCTCCACGCAGTGATTTGAAGGAAGCCATGCCTTATCTACAATCTTTACTATCTAATGGATTGGCAGTTGGCTACCACGCAAAGGCTGCACCTCCAACCGTTACAATGCCTCGTTTAAAGGTAATTGTAGCTGCTTTTATGTGCAGGAAGGCATAATTCCATCAAGACGTACTTCTTAATCGAGATTATTATATTACAATTACAGGCTATGGTCTCTGGTGCAATTGGAGGATTCTTAGACGTGGCTTTCAACTTTAATACTCAGGCTCTACTAGATGATAATCTTCTTGGTTAGTTGAAATAGTCAAAGTTTTAGTGTCAAGATGAATGCTTCAGTTGTTTTTTTTCCTAAATAGATCATTTTGCCTGTCAGCTTGTTATTTGTCCCTATTTTAATGCTTTAACTCTGTTGTTTCTTATTGAAAAACTTTACTTTCAAGAATATAACAATAACAATATAGTCATTTGTGTTAAATGTAAAAGATCTCATCAATAACTTTGTGTCATCGGATTTTAGTCTCATTGATTTAGCGTAGGAAGACTTTTAGTATAATTAAGAGGGCAGTACGGTAGAAAAGTATGATAAGTAAGAGGACTCAACCATTTTCTGGTCTTCTATCGGTTGTCATACACATGAATAAATTCATTGTTCCTTTCTTTTTCTACACTATTAGGACCGAATTAACAAGAAAATAAGTTTCATATATTCAATCATGGCAAATGGGAAGAGTTAAAATTTGCTATCCCTTTTATATATCTTTGTGAGAGGCATATCACTTGTTTGAAACTTTTATTGCAGGTCAACTTTTTAGAATTGGTTGGAAAATGGTGATGCTTGGAGATGAAACATGGCTTAAGTTGTTTCCAGAATTATTCATGAGACACGATGGAGTTAGCAGCTTTTTTGTAGGTTTATTGCTTTATTTCTTGCTTTTGTGCTTGATAAGTGGAGATTATGTTATCATTTTCTAATGTCTTATACATTCCCATAACATTCTTGATTATAGAAAAATAGTGTAAGGAGGAGAATCTTCCACTGTTATTCATATGCGAGAATAAAATTTATTCTTTTCTTTGCTTATGACTTGAAATTACACTTCTATTCTAACTGATATATTTGGGCTGTTTCAATGAAAATTTAAGCTCAAGAAATCAATTCTTTATATTGATGTTTACTGGCTCTTAGTTTGCCATAGGTTCTGGGCTTCTTAATTATTCTGGAAAAGGTTCAGGAGCAAATTATTTCTATCAATTCTCAATTGTTACTTAATATTTTTCTTGGTACAGGTTAAAGATACTATACAAGTAGATCAGAATGTTTCTCGTCATCTGAAAGATGAACTCAGCAT
>JAOTAX010000196.1:30218473-30229892 GCA_025629825.1 Erythroxylum guanchezii
TCTTTTTTCATTCCATTCTAGCCCGAAGGAACCGCAACAAAATCTTTTCCATCTCTTCCCATAATGGCTCAGTCATCACGAATCCGCAATTAATCCAAGACGAAGAATTTTGATTATTTGGCTCTTCCCTGGGAACTAATGTTCCTACTAATGTCACAAGAGGTGACTTACAACTTCTTAACTTAGCTCAAATTTCTGTTGCAGACTTTACTCTGTTAACCAAGTCTGTGGAATACAGAAATTGAGAAATGTGTCTTTCAAATGAATGGAATGAAATCCCCAGGTCCGGATGGCCTTAATGGCTACTTCTACCAACATTCTTGGAATATAATTGGAGGCTTTGTCAAGGAGGCAATACATGAATTCTTCCGAAATAGTATTCTTTTAAAGGAGCTGAATAAAACATTCTTCTGTTTAATTCCTAAAGGGTCAAATCCTCAGAGCTATGCTGATTACCGTCCCATTTCTTGTGCTAATTTCCTATATAAAATGATTTCTAAAATTCTAGCTGATAGATTGAAGCAAGTTCTTGCTCCTTTGATCAGTTACAACCAAAATGCTTTCCTGTCGAATAGGCACATTGGGGAAAACATTCTTATTGTTCAAGAACTGTTGAAGGGTTACTCTACTAAGAATGGTCCTCCGAACTGCACTATGAAGATTGACTTCCATAAAGCTTTTGATAGTATCAGTTGGAAATACATTCAGTATATGCTGGAAGCTTTTGGGTTCCCCACCCAGTTTATTAAGTGGATCATCGAATGTATTACTTCAGCCTCATTCTCGGTACTGGTTAATGGTTCCCCTACCCCTTATTTTAAAGCTGCCAGGGGTCTCAGACAGGGAGATCCAATATCCCCTTACCTCTTCATTTTTGCTATGGAAGTCCTCATTGCAATCATACGGAAGGAGACCATCTCAGATACCAATTTCAAACACCATACAAAGTGCAAGAAACTGATCTCACTTATCTTAGTTTTGCCGATGACCTTCTTTTTTGCAGGGCTGATATGTTATTCATTCGCTCTTTTATGCGAGCTCTCCATGTATTCAAACAAGCTTCTGGGCTTCATCTTAATTTGCAAAAAAGCCATTTCTTCCTATCTAAAAGCGCAGCCTATATGGAACAGCCTATTGCAGAAGCCACTGGAATGAAACTACAAACTCCCCCCTTTCTTTACCTTGGGCTCCCGGTGTCGACAAAAAGGCTAACCTTCTCAGAATGCCGCCCTCTTTTAGACAAGATTCAAAGGCGAGTAAAGTCCTAGGTAAACAAAACTCTTTCATATGCGGGTAAGCTTCAACTTATTAAATCTGTCTTGAATTCGATGCATGTGTAATGGAGCTCTCATATGTTCTTATCTCAAAGTATCATAAAAGAAATTGAGCGAACCCTTAGATCTTTTCTCTGGAGTCATCCAAATGGGCGTCCGAGCGCCGCAAAGGTTAAATAGACTGATATCTGCTTTCCAAAACAAGAAGGAGGCCTCAACATTCTCTCCATTAAAGCTGCTAACCAGTCTCTCATTCTCAAAAGATTATGGTGGATATTGGATGACAAGAAGAGTTTGTGGATTAAATGGCTGCATGTTTATTTCCTTAAGGGGCATAGTCTATGGGCTATCAAGCCATCAAGTTCCCACTTCTTTTTTCTCACTCAATTGTTGAAATTGAGGGATTCAATTCATCAAAATAGCTCATGTGTGATTAAGGACGGTCGCCTTGCCTCCTTGTGGTTTGACAATTGGTCTACTAAGGGACCGCTGATTAATAGGGGGTTTTTTTCCACGAGCTACTTCTTTCTTTCCTTTAAAAACTCGGATGAGCACCTTCATCATAGGCCGTGAATGGAGTTTTCCTAGAAGTCTTATCCAGTTCCAGTCAAATTATCCTCCCACCCTACAGGAACCTGATATATTTTTCTGGAAAGATACTCCCATTGTGCAGCTCACTAATAGAACTATTTGTGATTATGTTCACAGCCATCGCCCTCCAATTCCTTGGGCCACTAAGGTATGGAACAAGCACTTATAGCTGAAAATTTCCTTTATCTACTGGTTAGCTATCCAGAACAAGTTGTCTACAATGGACCGTCTTCCTTACATCCAACTGAATAACAACTGCCTTATGTGTATAATTCAGAGTGAATCTTGCAACCATCTATTTTTCGAATGCCCCTACAACAAGGCCATATGGGATTATGTCACTGCTTCTTATTATTGGATGCATCCAGGGTCAACTATTTTGGAGATCACTAATGGAATTTCTGTACACTCACCCATTCATCTCATTGTACTGGGAGTTTGTATCTATAGGTTATGGCAGGAATGCAACCTTAGACGTTTCAGGGATCAATCATCCACCAAAGTGTCTTTGCTATCCTTGATTTTCAAGGACATTAGGGAGATCATTATGACCAAAAATTTACAACAACGGTGCAGCTCATCTCTATGCTCTTCTTTACGCATTTAAGGATTCCTTCTCTCCTTAATGCTTTTTGAGTAAGGTGGAAAAGGCAACATTGATCTGCTCTATTTGTCGCATTTAGCTCCAGCCTTTTTTGAAGTTCTTATGCTTTGTGTTTGTTTCCTTATGCTGTATTTCCATTATGATTAGATAGCTTACTTGCTTTCGGTGTATTGGTCTCTACCTAGAACGCTCTTATTTTTGTATCTTTATTCATTCAATCAATTTTTCTTTTCAAAAAAAAAGAAAGAAAGAAAGAACAAAACGACACTCTTTGAAGTGAATATAACCATAAGATTGGACGGTGGAACCAAGATTGAGATTAAAGAGGGCTCTCTTGGCTTAAGTGAATATTATTTTTAGAGTTAACTACAAAAAAAACTTTCCTTAATTTTATAATTATAGTTCAAATTTTAAAAAATGACTATTAATTATTCAAATTTTTAATTTTTTTTAATTATAACGTGATGTTAGTATTTTCTTTAATGTTATTGACATGATTTGTCACATAAGACAAAAATCATAAACATTTATATACATCATACTTAATTAAGTTTAACTAAACTATATTATTTTAGGATTAAAATTTTTAAATAAAACCCGTTATCTAAATTGCTAGAATTTAGTTTGAGTGTAGATAATTTAAAGGTATTTTTCATAATTGGGTCCTTTCTCGAACTAACTCGTGGGGAAAAAAAAACCTTATTCTCAAATTAAAAAAAAAGAGGACATAGAATGATAAATTGAGGTTTTATTTAGATTCTTAGAACTGTGTCTTGTCGTCGGACCAGCACGACAGAATTTAATTTAAGGATTTCATTCTCGAAACGTCATAGCTTAGTAAAATGTATAATTGCTTCGTCGAGAAGGCAATGGCTTTTGGTAACAGAAACATTTTCGACGTCAACTAGAGGCTAGCTTGTGTTTGTGAAATTTAAAGGATGGTAGCCGTGTTTGTGTTGGATTGTGCTTCTGGCAGAGAGCTTGTGGTGAGCACGAAGATGAAGAGACTGAGGTTGACGCAATTCAACTACGTGGCGAGAACGGAGAAGCGCTGGGAGAGGATGTGCATGATGCCGCCGACAAGTGGTATTTTGGGGCCCAGCAGACTTTGGATCCAACTGGCAACTCATCCTCACACGTCGGCGCCGCACCGTGTATTGGCTGTAAAATCAAGCTTTCAGGCCACTCGGATTATTCGAACATCCTCTTGATCCTCCCTATTATGCCCTCCAGAAGTTGACGGAAATGTCAACGGTCTCTGTTGCTGAAGAGCCATGTGGAGGTACCCCGCTGGAGTCCATTAACAAGGGGTGAATTGTGGAAGCGGAGGGTGGCGGCGAGAGTGAGGGTGACGGTGGAAGAAGAACTGTCCGCCACCTGTCGTCAACGCCAAGTCGGTAGTTTCCTTGCGGTGGAAGTTACGATGGCAATAGCAAGCTGCGCTTTTGAGGGCGTCGAGCGTGCTTTCAGCTCCGGCCGCCATCACCTCACCACATCCGTCGCCGCCGATATCCCCTGTGTGATTTTTCAAACACTCCCTGTACCTTGGCTTAACATTAGCACTACCTTCGCTGCTTATCGCCATTTTAATTGGTGCAGACAACGCCGTCTCTTCTTCTTCTTCCTCCTCCTCTTCTTCTACTTCCTCTTCAGCTCTTCTTGATCCTCAAACTCCACGATCACCAACCATTGAACATAACTTAAGAAAAAGAAGATTATTCAAGTTGAGAGACAAAGATTAAAGATGAAGGGAGTAGTAAGACAACGTCAAAGCGATGTTCTTTTTCACTGTCTGAAAGGAGGATGTTTTTGCTTCAATGGACGGTGAAGTGTAATACAAATGAGCTTTTCACCGGCTGTTACCATGATTTTACTGCTTAGATCAAGGGGATGAGGTAGCTCTTTGGGATGACTTTCCAGTCTTGAAACGTAATCTATAATCTATGAAAAACAGGATTAGATTTTCGGAGATTTATTTAACTGAATATCTATAAACCTTATCAAGTCATATCTAAACATATCTTGAGGTATTACCTTTTATTATATTTTTTATTTTTGATATTATAGTTAGAAATAGTATAAATAACTACAGGTTCATCTTCCCACTTTAATACTGGTAACTTTAGGAACAAGAAGACATGAAGATATGGTGTTATTTTCCCATCTTTTTGCTTGCTTTTTCCATCTTATGGAAACCAGCCATTTGCAATTTATCAGCCATTGGCGATCCGGGCATGAGAAGGGATGGACTTAGGGTGGCAATTGAAGCCTGGAATCAGTGCAATGAGGTTGGTGAAGAACCTCCCAACATGGGAAGTCCAAGATTGGCAGATTGTTTTGATGTTGACAGTTCTAAGTCCACAGGTGATTATTTGTTTGACCTGCTTCCTTGAATTTGACCTACTATTTTTCTAGAAAGTGTTCGTACTTTATTTTCTATTATGTTCTTAATTTCATGCAGTGAATCTCGTTCACAAGGTGAATGAGAAAGACAACAAACTTGGCATATTGAACGGAGGTGATGTTGGATTGGACACCAGCAACGTGGATAAATTTGCAGCAGAAAAAGAACTGTACCTAGCAGACAAATGCAGAGTAGATGACCCCGATGGTCCCTGGAATTTTTGGATGCTCATGCTCAAAAGTGGCAATACAGACACTTATGCTTCTAGATGCCCCAAAAATGGCTACAAGTCAAAGCCATTTCCAACAGAGTCTCGGTTTCCTTGTTTCGGAGATGGTTGCATGAATATGCCTTTGATTTACCATCATTACACTAAACTTGGAGGAAGTAACAATAAGACAATGACTGGAAGTTTTTATGGGACATGGGATTTGGGCACAGACTTTAGCAATGGACAGATCCCTGATAATGGTACTTCATACTTCAAAATCACTTGGAAGAAGGAGCTTGGAACAGGGAGTTGGGTATTTCACCACTTGCTCAGAACATCAAAGAAGTACCCATGGTTGATGCTTTACTTGAGATCTGATGCCACTTCCGGCTTCTCTGGGGGTTATCACTATGAAACTAGAGGGATGTCCAAAGCAGTAAGTTTCTTAATTCGTATATTAATTACAGACTAACCATATAAATCGCACAAAAACAGTAAGTTTTGGATCTAAACTGAGATTCGCGCTATAAATCATCGCTTCTCTAATTACTAATAGTCTCCTCTACTATTCAATGTCATAAGCAAACCCGCGTATGTATGCTAAAAAATTTGCAGATTCTCAAGTCACCAAACTTCAAAGTGAAGTTCAGGCTAGACGTAAAGCAGGGAGGAGGACCGGGCAGTCAGTTCTATCTCATGGACATGGGCAGCTGCTGGAAAAACAATGGGAAGCCATGCGATGGGGACGTCACTTCGGATGTCACAAGATACAGCGAGATGATCATAAACCCTAGCACACCGGACTGGTGCACGCCAGAGACAGTCGAGCACTGTCCTCCTTACCACACCTTCCGTAATGGAACAAGAGTGCACCGGAGCAACAATGCCAGTTACCCTTTTGGCGCTTATCACATGTACTGTGCTCCAGGCAATGCCAGGTTTTTGGAAGAGCCTTTCACTAGATGCGATCCTTACAGCAATCCTCAGCCTCAGGAAATACTCCAGATTATTCCCCACCCGGTTTGGGGAGAGTATGGATATCCAACAAAGAAAGGGGAGGGTTGGATAGGTGATCCCAGAACATGGGAGCTTGATGTTGGTGCCCTGTCCAAGTCACTCCACTTCTATCAGGTATGTTTTCCTAAATCTGAAAACATTTTCTGTCAAATTCTTATCCATCTTTTTGACATAATTGGACCTATGAATACATAAAAGGTTATAATACTTGATCATGAGTTGCGATATTACAAATGGTGCAGGATCCCCTGACAGAGCCTGTGGAGAGGCACTGGTCATCAATCGACTTGGGAACTGAAGTTTACATGAGCGCTGATCAAGTTGCGGAATGGACAGTTAGTGATTTCGACATAATAATAACTAACGACACTCAAGTTTGAAAATTAGCTGCCAAACAAATAGGTTTAGTAAGGTTTAATGTAGCTAGCATGTTTATTCTTGTGTTCGATTATAAATAACAAGTGCAAATAACGATGTTTGTCCATAGAATTCAGTTTTGTGTTGTGAATAATAGCATATAACACCATGTTCTTCAAGAGCAAAACATGTATCATTTTCCCTTCTAGCTACTATGTACGTATGGTTATGTTTCACACCTGCATTGGCACGTCCCATGCCTGGAAAGCTGAGATGAGGATATTGATGAATCAAGTGACGCTTTAGTAAATAAAATGAATCCTAAAACAAACCCAGCCTGGATAAACTCTCAATGCAACTTGTTTAATTTTATGAGAAATACAAATTGTAAGTTCATCAGAAATTAATGAAAGGACTCTTCCTGATCGGATTCGAGATGTCAAACTTGATAAGTACACGACCTATTCTTAAAAAAGTTGTTATCAAAATATTATCAAAGATCATAACATTATCATCAAAATTATCTTTTATATTAATTTTTTAAATAATTATTCTTATCATAAAAATTATCTTTTATATTAATTTTTTAATAATTATTCTTATCATAAAATTATTTAAAAATTAATAAATTTATAAACTAATGAAATTTTTGATTAATAATTTTATAAACTAATGAAATTTTTTGATTAAGTATTTGTCAAATATAAAATATTTTAATTAATTATGTACAAAATAAATTATATAATAACTAATATTTCTCCCGTACTTATTCAACATAACTTCTTTGTTTGGTGATAAATTTGTATTTTAATTTTCTCAATTATTATTGTATACAAGTTCATCATCTTTTGAGAGAAGAAACCACAAGATGAGAAATGGTTGAATTAATTAAAAGAACAAAACCACAAGCCACAACGATGATGCTTCCATTCGCCATTAATGTATGACTTATTTTCCTGTTTTTCTTAATAACATTACACATTAATTTATTTAATAATTATTTTATTTCCAATGATTTTATATCATAAAATAATTTCATTATGGTTTTTTTAATTTCATTCTTATAAAAAAATGATAAACAATTATTTAAAAATTAATAAGTTATTGAATCATTTAGAATAATTTTAATTATTTATTTATTAAATACACAATTTTTATTGATTAATAATAATACAAAATTCTTCAATTAATTATTTATAAAATCGATTATATAATAGTCAAATATAAGTAAAAAAATTGTCATTATTATTCTTAATATTTAATACCACACATTAGTATAACTATTAACTTGTATAATTTTATTTCTAATATTTACATATTAAATACGCATAATTAATAATTCCATTCTTATTCAGATTCTTACCTTTTATTTTCATTCTAATTCTCTCTTTTTTTTATTTCGGTTATTTTATTACTAATTACCAAATTAGATCTCAAGATAAACATATCACTTTAGAGAGGGTGAGTAATAATAACACCACCAACAAAGTGGGGGAGATTAATCTAATCTACGTGTGACACATGCAAGTCCTCGAGTCACCACTTGATCAGGTCAGCCGTAGAAGCATCCACCTTCTTTGCATGCGAAGCCGAGCAGGCGAGCACCTTGCTGGAGAGGACTAGGATGCATTCGAGCAAGATCACTACTGACTGTAAGTCATTATCGTACCTCCCTTAGCGAGTTGAGATCCTGGTTAGCTTGCTTTGAACACTACACTCCCTGTAGGTATGCAGAACCATCGTTTGGAAGAGGAGCTCCACAAAGCTTGAGTCGTCCTACCTTCTTTTGAGCATCTTCATGCAGCCCATTGTGGGTCACCGCTGACAGAATTTCCCAGGAGAGCCAGCCTGTTACCATTGCTGGCCTAAGTATCTTTCTAGCAATTGTTGTACTTTGTATCTCTCCTATTTAGAATTTTATATACACGTACATACATATATACATATATATTTTTATATATATGTACTTATTTTTTAGCCTTAAATAGAAATATATATATATATATATATTGATATAAGCATATTTGAACTATATAAAATTATCCTTGTCAATTTCAAGTAAAATTACATTTTCTAAAGCTTATAGATATTGTTTTGAAATAAACATAAAACTTTTTCCAAATTTTATTTTTAATTGGTTTTAAAATATTAATGTAATGTCTTCTTTTAAATAAGAAGCTACTTTTTTTTTGGTTCAATAAAGAGAACTAATCTAAATAAGTTTATATTATCTCAATTATATTTAGGTAAGAGCAATATAAAAATATTGTAAATAATCTTTAATTTCTTATATGTTACTTGTAATTATTATATATATTGTTCTTACATAAATAAAATTGAGATAATTATAAAATTCTTTAAATAAATTAAAAAGAAAATTTTAAAGTTTGAAGTTTTATTAAATTTAAGTTTAATTTGATTCGAATTTTGATAAATTCAAATTTTAATCATTAATTTCATATCCAATTAGTTTGATGTAAAAATATAAAGTTTAGATCTCTTAGTTAAGCTTTAACATATTTAAAATTTAACTATTAATTTCACATCAAAATAGTTTCACGAAATATGCTTCCTTTCAACCAAATCTTGTAGGCCTGAGGGAAAGAGTAATTGTCCAAGAACTCACACATCAAACATAGAGTAAATATCCCATATATTGACTTTCCTTTAACCAAACCCAACACCAAAACAACACTCCTTCCGTTTGTTCCTTCCAAGTAAAGCACTACCATTCCATCCTTTGATCTTCCCTTGAACAGTAAGTTAACTGAATCAACTGTCTAAACTGTCATCTTTTGTTCGCTAAAACATCTCATCCAATGTCCCCTTCTTCACAACTATGCATATCCCCAAGACCCCACAAGTTACAAAGCATAACAAGACAAGTAAGAGCATAGAGCTAGTTAGAATAAGAAAAGCATTTCAAGTTTTCTCAAATTCCATTCCTAGTCTTCTTCCAAACACACAGTTATTAATAATGGAGGAAGAGGGTTTCAGATTTATCTCCATGGACGAGCTGAAGATTCGAGGAGAGCTTGAGATGGATATAGAGAGAGGCTTGGAGCAAGAAATTAAAGATGGGATATACCAACTTGCAATAAGGTTGCAACACCTTTATCAGCGGCAGCAGATAGAAAGGAATGCGAGAGAAGTATCGAAATCAGGTGCACCAAAAGAAAGAAAGAACAAAACAACACTCTCTGAAGTGAACATAACCATAAGGTTGGATGGTGGAACCAAGATTGAGATTAAAGAGAGCAAGAAGGAGATTCCCGAAAAGGGCAGGCTAAAGACACAAAAACATGACAACTTTCATGGCTTGCTATCTAGGAGAACCGACAAGTTCGATTGGGCAAAGAGTCTGAGATCGGATCCATTTGACTCCCTTAAGGAAAAGAATGACGAGAAAGGTCTTGTCACTGTTTGTTCAAGGCAACGGAAGGTGATCAATGCAAATGTTTGATTCCAAGAGTATTATTCTTGGTTTGGTTATTTTTTTAAAATAATTTTGGCATAATATCTTTTCCGCATTGTTATTAAGGGAATAAAATATATTTTGAATCTTTTAAGTTAAGGTTTATTATTTATTTTATTCATTTGATTATTATTATTTATTTACGATTTGAACTTTAATAATAACTCTCCATTCGAATTTTTATTATGGTTAACAAAAAATATATATTCAAATAATTAACGAAATTTACTTTTAGACAACATGAATAATTATTCATATTTATAATTATTTCACAATTTGAATACTTTAAATCTATATAAGATAGACAAAAAAGGTGTGACATCTTTATTTGGGAAAATATAGGTGTTAAATATTTTATCAAAATAAAAGAAGAAACGTAAAAGGGTTTATGAAATTATTTAATTAATTATTTTTATCTTATAGTTATGATAATTCAAACTTGTAAGAATTTATATACATAAGATAAAAGTTTATCATAAATCTATTATTTGGATTTTGATAAGAATAACAAAATTTTACCTATATCAATTATAATTTTTTATAAAAAAAAGTGAGATGATAAGATAATAATATAGTACGGAAATAAGGTCATTCTTTATATGGTGTTTATGCCTATCTTATGTTTTAGTTATCGGAATATTTAATTTAATTATCATATACATTTGTGGTTATTTTTGTTTATTATTATTGTCATTTTAAAACAGCATATTTATTATTTAGAGATAAGACTGTATATTATTGTACCTCCTCAAATCTCTCGTATCAATAGGATTTAGTTCATTATTACTTTGACTTTTACTTGGAAAGTCTATGGAGTTACGAGTCAAGATGCAACATGAGTGGTTAAATAGCCAGTTAGGGAGTTCATTTTAATTATTAATAATTAACTGTAAATAATCCAAACTAGTCTTTTTCCAAGCAATATAATTATTATTTGATCTTTTATTACTTCTAACTCTTTTGTTAAAATTTTTCCGATATTGTAAACAACTTCGAAGAATAATTCATGTCATGTGATTGAAACTCCTAAAAGAGATATTTAAGGATTGATATTAGGTAGATACTATAATTCTTAATTGAAGATAAGAATAATAAAAAATTTCTCTTGTCTTAAACCTAGTAGTTGTTAAATTACAAATTGTAATATTTTTAATAAGCTAACATAATTAAAACGGACCATAAATATATCATGATGATTATTGTTTAATTTGTTACAACTAAGTACCTCATTTACAATTTTTGTAATAGCGCATAAACTAGATATCAATGTTTTAAAAAACGAATAGAAAGTTAAATTAGTAAGATAAGAGATTTAAAGTATAAAAGGTTCAATCAAAATTAGACGGTCAAAAATTCACTAAAGATTAAATAAAATTAAAGAATTTGAAACAAGATTGAAAAAAGTTATCCTTACCTAACGAGAAATTTAAAATTTAATTGAAAAGGAAGATTGTTAACTAAAAATTAATCAGTTTATTTTAATTTA
>JAOTAX010000196.1:30250196-30260859 GCA_025629825.1 Erythroxylum guanchezii
CTGAATTTAAAAGAGAATATCAACTCTGAAGCTTTCCTTTTCTGGTATAAGATTTCTCAACGAAGCCATCCATAACAGATAATCTAGTGAATCCCAGATACAAGATATCTCAACAACCATATTCCTTAGTTGGGGGCAAAGCCGGGGAGAAAACACCTGTTCTCTTAACCTCTTACTTTATCGGTTTCAAATTCCACAATATTGTGTACCAGAAAATTGTGGAAAATATGCCAATGCACACTGAAAAAGCTACCAAAAATTCCACAATTCATTACGGTCCAAAACCACAACCATTGATCAGATCTCCTCAGTCTACCATTCTTCAGCTATTACGTACTCCTAAAATGTTATTGATAAACAAATTTCCGATCATTGAACATTTGAAACAATAGATAAAACTCAGTTCCCTACCAGTTCATCTAGTCATTGAAGTTCCCTCACAACATCAAAGTCAGACTGAATGAATTTCACAAGCATGCTATCTCCTAAGTAATAATCAGATGTAATGATCATATAATTAGATCAACAGTCAATATCGGAATTAGATCAACTCTCAATCATCCCACCTAACGAAAAACAAAGAGAATTGCAAAATAGTTTTATCTGACGGTTAATTAATTACTGACAGTGCTGCCACGTGTTCCCAGCGAGATCTTCAGCTTTCCTACTCGCTTCTCCAACCTTCTTTCCCCATCTTCCTAGCACGTTCTTCACGGTCCCCATCCTCTCTGCTCAAACAATGACACAAATAATATTTGAAAAAACAAACAATAAAAATAACTCAATTTTTCATATATTTTGATTCACCTTTGAACGATAAGGAAGATGAAGAAGACGCCGGAGAAGAAGAAGTGTGGGGATTAGATCCATCGACGTAAACATCTCTGCTGTTATTATAACTATTGCTATTGTTCCGAGAGTCGCTCACCAAATCGGGACTCCAGCGAACCGACTTTCTAGTAGATCCATTACGGTTAGCGGCTTGTAACTGCTCGCTTTCGGCGGCCGAAGTCTGCGATTCCGATCCGGCGACAGGGGGAATTTTGTTCGCCTCTACGTTTAGAGCATCGTCGGCTTTCAGATCCTTAAGAGTCTGATTACGCTGCGGATCCAGACCTTCCGGTTCGGGTTTCCGCTCCGTGTCCGACTTGGGGTGGGGTTCCATGTTCTAAATGATCGGGTCACGGTGGCGCGTGAAATTGAAGGAGTTTAACGTGTCTTATTTTATACATACATTTTCGCTTTTGTTGTTTTTACTTTTTATATTTTGTTTTTCTTTGGAGAAAGTGAAGGCTGTGTCTGGACGATTGGTATTTGTTGGATTACAGGACTAAACGGGATGTCGTTTTTGGCGTGTTTCAACTGAGTACCAAGTCCAACACAAGGCCCAAACAACAAGTTATTTACGGCTTGATATGCTTGAAAATTGTGTAAATTAATTATTATTTTTAATTATATTAATCCTAAATGATGACATGAATTTCCTCTTAAATTAAAAATTTTAAAAATGATTAATTAATAATAACCTAGGATTATAAAAATAATTTTTTTATAATAAAAATTCAAAACTATTATTCTTTGGGGAGCATACCAAAACATTATTAATAATATATAATTATTTATTAATCACATATTCTAATTAAGTAATTCAAAATTAAACAATTTACTCAATTTAATTAAATCAAAGGCCTTGTTGTGAATCCATTAGTAGGATGGTAATGGGTTAGCCTATGGGCCTAGATTCATATATTTTTAATGGATCAACCTATGGATCAGATCCAAGCTAAACTAGACCCAATTAAAAAAAGTCATTATTTTATACTTTTATTTTACAAAAATTAGTTGGACTAACCCATAGGCCGATCCATTGTCATCCCTATCTGTTAGTAAATTTTTTTTGAAAATTTTCATTTCTTATAATGTAAAAAAAATATTTTAATAAAATTTCATAACATCATTGTTATTAGTTATTATTACTTAAAAAATAAATAACTTAATATTGAATTATGTAAAAATAATTAAATTATTAATAATTAAAAAACTTGAAATTGAATAAAAAATCTTGAGTTATTAATGAATTTATTTTGTTCTCTTTTATGTAATAATAATAATAATAATAATCTAGTGAAAGTTTCGCCGATACGCAAGGTCTGAAAAGGTTTAATAATAAGAAGTCTTATCCTTATAAAAGACTTTTTTTATAAAATGTACCTAAAAGTCAACTATTCTTTTAACCAAGAGGAGATAAATAAGGTTAGATTAGGTCAAATCATTTTTATTTTTGTTTTATATTTAATCAAATTAAGTAGTCAATTTCATCAATATTTCAAATAAGATCAAGTTAAATTGATTTTTTTTTGCAAACATTTAAATCAAAATTAAATCAATTATCTATAAGTTTTGAGTTAGGTCAAGCATCCTATCCACCCAGACCCCAGCATTAGTTTTTTTGTGATGGAATGTTTCTGATTACCTAACACGAGAAAGGGCCTGCATAGTGCTTCAGTCGTATTGCAATTGCTTGTGTCTATTAGTAAAACAGAGACCTAGTCTATTGGTCTGACGGATTCGTTTAGCTTACTTTGAAACATCAATAAGTTTGTAACGAACAAATGAGCAGATGTCCAAGGTTTTACTAGGAGATACTAATCACAAAATTGTTACTAGACTCGGCAAATCGGACCGAGCGTTGGACTGTCTCATCTCAATTAAGCCTGAATTCAACAGGCTAACCTTAGCTTGATCACAAAGTTTTAGGTAGGCCCGACCAAACATAATTAACGACTAGGATTGATGTTTATGAAGTTTTAGGTAGGACCTGCTCAACGTGACTTGAATTGGTTTTTCTAAGACGCAATAAAAAATGAAAAGGAACGGCACAAGTCTCTTTCAGCTTTTTGCCATCCCCCTTCCTTGGGATCTTTCGTTCCGCTTTCTGAAAGTTGGCGTGTTCTTGGAAGATGAGATGCGAATTGGGAGGACCACCCGTGCTTGGAGTTGTAATTGACAAATTGTACACGGTTAGATCCATCTAGTGTAGGACGGGTTGTACAGGTTGACTTCAGTTGAAGTGCAGTTTCCAAGGTCCTTCCCGTTGCAGTACACGGCGGGTTGGCCAACGTCATTCCAATTATGCACGGCAGTGACGTCCAACTTGGTTTGATTTGGTCCGTCTTTGGATTTTCAGGTTTGATACTAAGTTTAAGTTTGAACTGGCCTGAGTCTGGGAACTTAAAGTTTTATTAAAACGCGTACATTTTTTAATTTAAAAAAATATGTGTAATTAATTTATAAATTATATGTCATTTGGTTAACTAATAATTTAAATTTAATTACAGCTGACTTCTTAGAGAAAACTAAAGAATTTTGAATTTTCACTAAAAATTTAATTAAGTCAGTCTTAAAGGGTAAGCAGATAGTTTTTGGGCCAGGTCGTGATTCTCTGCATAATTCGCGTTCAAAGCTATCGTTTCCTACAGCTCATGTATTAATCTCCCACCACCAATTATTTATCGTGCAATTCACGCGTCACCGACGATATTAAATACGTAAATAAGTTATTGAATTCTAATTTCCAACGGATTTTACGGACGGTCTAATTCATTTTTAAAAAAAGTATTCACTAAAATTCCAAATCCAATTCAAAAATTAATTAATTTAATTCAAATTTTATTTTAAAGTAAAAGGCATAAACTTCTTCTTAGGCATGTCACAATCTATCTCGACCTGTTTTAAAGTCAACAGGTTAGATTTAGGTTAATCGGGTCACGGGCTGAATTTCTTGACCCTACCGATAGAAAACAACATAATTTTTTAAATTTTTTAAAAAAATTTAATCGAGGAGAGTCGGTGTAGCTCATCTTCAACCTGTGGGGCAATCTCGGCCTAACATGTCATGGGGCAGGCCAGGCCTGACTTATTACCATCCATACTTCTTTTATAATTTAAAAAATTATTAATTTTTAAAATTATCATAAAAGGTTAATTTAATTTTCAATTTTTCAAAAAAAATTATTATCTAACATTTCAGTTAAAAATAACGATTAAATACTCACAATATAAACATGAAACATAAATTAATCAAATAGTATTTACATTTTAACTTAAGTCTCAAGCTTAAATCGAATTAATCAAACTTTACTTAAATTAATAATTTATTATAACCATCTTAAATTATTAATTTAATTCAAATATAATTATTTTAAATAAGGCTTTAAAACTTAGTTAAATCATATGAAATTTGATTAATAGACATTTAATATTCATACTTTGTATATTTTATAATTTTTTTTCAATCAAGAGAAAGAGTTTTTTTAAAGCTAAAAATTAAAAAAGAAATGAAAATTTTACTCTTAATTCTCATTTCTTTTTAATTTATAATATAATAATCACAAGATTAGAATTAAACAAAGACTCTAGAAATCTCTTATGGTTCAAATCCTCCTATTCTTGCCAGCTTTGGCCAGCTGCTTACGTGGGTTGACTGATTTATTAGGGTTAAAGTTACACCCTTCCTGGTTCTCACAGAAACTATGCAATGTCCTTCCCAGATAGACACGTGTCATCGAGCCCCTCAAAAGCCACACGTCTTGCAAATACATATTTAAGTTGTTCTCCCTTTCGTAACGGTTACTTCGTTTTCGATTTTCGATTTTCGATTCCAATTATAATATGCTTCTCTGCTCACTCTCGGAGTCTCTTCCCCATAAAACGGCTCTAAGCTTATGTTTAATTACGATATTGGGATATGGAACAAAACGGTCACCATCATCCATCGAGGCTACAGTATGTTAGAGGTTTCAAATGGACCCACACCCAAATTCAACAAGGCCATGATCAAATGATTAAATGGGTTTTTGCCACGTGTTTAGATCTAGAAAAGGTCTTAAACTAATCATCATTCTTTGGCATTCACAATGTCATACGTTATTTTGGTTTAAGGATACTCTTAAATTAAGATAAATTAAAAATTTATACTTCTAATAAGTTATTTAATATATATATAATAATAGTCAATTATTATTTTTAACACATATTTAACAAATTACAATTCACGAATTATAGAATTTAAATAAATAAATTTAAAATAAAATATAATTAAACATAATATTTATAAATTTAACCTTGGTAAGTCTTAGAATAAAATTACTTATTTGTAATCATAAATTCACATATTTAAATCACAAAAATAGTCTAGTTGTGTTATCAAGATTTTTGCGAAGCGAACATCCTTCCGTACTGGATTAGTTGAAATAATCTACAAATTATTGTTCAACTTTAAAAAATTTTAATTAATTAAATATATACAATTGGATTTGGACCATATTTTTTTTTTAGTCTTTGATCAGAGTATTCACTGGCGGATTCAGTGACTAATCCCCTCGCTGATAAGAAGGCACTTTACAAGATAGGACAGTTGGCTCAAAAATTTAAAGCTACTCCATACCCAAAGTCAAGAATCGAATCCCTAACCTTTAATTAAAGGTGAATGAGTCTCTTACCACTCTACCAGAACCCTTGAACCACATATTTTAAAAGGACAAGATTAAAAAAGGAAGCTGCATTTGAGTAATAGTGGAGCTGACCACGCAAAGCAGTCGTTGAAAAAGTTAACGCGGAGGAGAGGGACAGACTGTGAAGGGAAGGGAAGAAGTTCGCCGATATAATAACTTTTGTTTCAATTCATATTTGTCTAAACGACAGTTGATATCGAAAGTCGAAAGAGACATCTCACTCACCCTTTAGCCACCGACACCTGTATTAACCTAACCTTAATCACACGACAAATTGACATTTCGCAAAAAATCTAATTACCTTCTTATTTACGACTTAACATTTTTAAAATAATATTATAAACACATTAAATTTTATAAAATTATTATTAATATTTTTTTAATTCTGATCTTAAATTTTAAACAACTACATACATAAAAACAGTTAAAACTCGTGGCCTCACTTAAACCAATTGAACCCTCACCAACTCACCTCGCCATAGGTTATTATTAACATATTAAAATTACAACTTTAACCTTATTACAACGGAGACAAGGTCCGATGAGGCACGAAACTCAGCTTCGTACAGCACGTGTCTTCTTCTGTTTGGAAGAGATTCCATTATTATCTGTAACTTTAAGAAAGTTCAACCCCTCCTCCTCTACCAGTCCACCGCCACCACTTACAACCCCATTTGTTATATAAATATACGGTACCATATGTCTGAATGATTTGAGGAATCACATACTACTACTATACACACTATTATTGAGTGATTACTCGCTGGCTCTTTTGTTTCTTAATCTCTCATCAGCTCCTTATACATCTGTTCTTCTCTGTGAACACTCTCTCAAGTTCATCTCTCTGTCTCTGTTTCTGGTTCGTAGGACATAAAAAGTTTTGATCTTTATCTCTCAAACAAACATGAGTTCTACGATGTTTAAGGTTTTCATGATCTTGGGTCTCTTGGCCACTTCTTGCATGGCACAAGCACCAGGTGCTGCACCTACTCGGCCACCAACACCAACTCCAACTCCAACTCCGTCTCCAAAGGCAGCTCCGACGCCGACGCCGACTCCGACTCGGACTCCGACTCCTTCTCCGACCCCAGCTGCACCCACTCCTTCTCCTTCGTCTCCTCCGGCTTCAACTCCTTCACCAAGCAGAGTCCCAACTCCTGCACCTGCGTCAACTACACCATCTTCAGCACCTAGCCCAGGTCCTCCCTCTCCTCCGTCTTCTCCTTCTCCGGCGTCCTCCTCCGCACCTAGCCCAGGTCCTCCATCTCCTCCGTCTACTCCTTCTCCGGCGTCCTCCCCCTCACCTGGCTCAGGGACTCCTACACCCCCCGGAAGTACTCCCCCACCTGGTTCCGGTGCCTTCGCTGTCGACAGAGTCTTCGTTGCCGGAACTGCACTTGCAGGAACTTTCTTGGCCTTCGTTTTGGCTTAGAAAGGGGGTTCATTCCTATCTTTGATCTTCAGCTTTTAGGTCTTTTTTGGGTTGATGATGAGATCCATTGTTTCTTATTGTTCGTTCGTTGACTTATGGTTACCTCTTATTGTTCTTCTTCTTCATCTTTCTTTTGTTTTTGTTTGTGATTGATGATCCCATATTGAGATTTTGATTGATTATTTGTGATGACACGTGTATGATCAGACTGTTGGTAGGGTTGGACGCATGTAGAAAACGGGACTCTGTTGTACATCAAATAAATAGTTGAATAAAACAGTCTGGTATTCTTTTTTCTGTTTATTTATTACCATCCTTTTCTTCCCTTATCATGTGGCTGTAAGTAGCGATTGCATTTTGTGCCCGGTTCGGATCAGATTAACCTGAAGTTCATGGGCTTGGATTGAATTATTTGGTTCCGGTTAAATTTGGTTCGGGTCGAACTCTACATTGTTAAGTATAAACTACGTTATTTCGAATAAAATAATATGTTGCAACAAAGTTCGAACTCAAGTCACGAGTTTCAGCTTTTTTCTGGACTTGAATTAACGGGAACTCGAGTTCAATCTAGCCCAATGTCTCCCTGTACTATACAAATAGTTGGGCTGGTGCCGGATAGGCCCAATTCAAAATTAGAAAAAAGGCTTAAACACTTAAGTCATAATCCTGTTTTATTAAGCAATGTATTATTAAATTTTAATGTATTAATAATTAATTTGTGAATATTTAATGATAATAAAGTCTAACATCTGAATAGTACGTTAAAGTTAGAAAATGAATTGTTGCAAGTATTATTTTCAATATTTTAACAATTAGATCGGAAGTTAAACTGATAAGACAAGAGTTTTAATACTTAAAATGTTTGATCAATATTAAATTGTCATAAAATTAATTAAATATTGAATAAAATAAAAAATTTGACATAAAATTAAAAGAGACTATTCTTAATTTAAAGTTTAATTGAAAAGAAAAACTAGTAAATAAAAATTAATTAATTAATTTTGATTTATAAAAATTGATTAGTTTATGAAAATTTACCGGTTAATTAATAAAGTAAGCAATTTTAAACAATAAAAATTATTAAAGTAAATCAAATCAAGAAGTTGAAAATTAAATTAAAAATTTTGAACAGTTTAAAATTTTTACGATTGAACAATCAGAACTGACTCGGTGTTTTAATCATGGATAATTTTATAATAAAAAGGTCATATTTTTGCATTGACAATAAGCGTGAAAATTGAAATAGGTGTCCCAAATTCACCGCCAACACCAAGAAAATGACAAGAAAAGCAAATTAAGATAATGGTCTAGTGTGTAAGATTTATCACTTTCCTTGTGGCGTGTAGTGCGAGTCCAAATCAGTCAATTAGAATAATTCAACTTGTGGAAACCTCTAAATTCCTCCACCGTCTTATAAGATCAAGACATTTATAAAAAAAAAAAATCATATTTTGCAAAATGAACATACTCTTTTAATTAAAATTTTAATTATAAAACTCACACTTAATTTAATGAAAATCCAACAATTCACAAAAATTTATATAACTCAATTCACTTAAATTGAATTTGTTAATTAATTTGAATTTAACAAATCATTATTTATTTTTGAAAGGAAATAAAAAATTTCGACGATCTTTTACAAAATACAATTTGCAAACTTCAAAATTTTCAGAAATAAAAGAGCATATTCTTGAGATACACGTTTTTGGAACACGTTGTGGCTTGCTAAAAGCCACCATGGTCGACTTGACAAGCTAAAATTTGGAAAGTGCCGAACTAGTTTGACCATGTTTGGGTTTGAAGGATTAAGTGTATGCACGGACTCGTCGATCATACCGTTTGATAAGCCAACTTTTAATACATTAGGATTATTCAAAATAATATTATTTTAAAATTTAAATTATTATCTTTAATTAAGTGTGGCAACTAAAGTTTTAAAAAACAGACTAGACCGGTCGGTCCAACCAAAAACAATATAAATCGGCCAGTTGTTCAATTCGATTCTTTGTAATAACCTTTAAGTATAAAAACCGGTTGGTTTTTTAGCAACTGGTCCAACCGGTTTGTCAAATACTCACCATTCGGATACCTAATGCTACTAAACTTTCAGACTTCATTAACACTCTCTCACCTCTTCTCCATCTTCTTTTCGTCATCTCTCATCGTCTCCATGCATGTAGGTAAATATGATACTTGGGAACCATAGATGCAGAAATTGATTTCTATTCGTTATCTCCTTGGGCGGCTACCTAGAAGGTAATCTTCTATTCTCATATCTCTTGTAACTAGTCTGAGATAAAGAGCTTTTTGAAGCAACTTCAAACTCCTTCCTTAGTAACTAAGTATTGTGATGGAAGGGATTGTGTCTACATCTATCCTATGTTCATCACGCTCAGGTTTTGGTTTATTCGGCCATGAAATGTTTATGCTCTTTCTATTGAGATTTGTCATTGTTATCGTATTTTCTCTTAAATTTGGGCTTTATTTCTTTTTTGTTTCGAAGGGGTACTGCTCTTTGGCATATCGCTGCTGCACTTTTCTTACTAAAGAGGAGGACGGAAGAACATATCATATAGAGCTTCAATTTGTATAGAATTCCAATTTGTACCGTTTTATTGAAGTTTTTGTTAAAAGATAAGGATAAGGTTAGTGATTGTTTCAATATTATGTTTTATTCAAGTTTCATTGTTATTGTGTTTTCTGTAACAGCTAGAATAAAACTTTATTATATACTCTATTACCAGTTGTTATATATACTCTTTGAACTGCAATTTGTTGTGTGTTATTGTTTCAATATGTTAACATATAAGGAGATAATGATCCACTAGTATTGATTAATTAGTTTTCTGTAATAGATAGAAAACTCCATTTCATATCAATCTCTGATTTTGATAGCCGGGTTATATTTACTCTTTCAAGCATTCAATTTGTTGATCTACTAGCAATATTTCGGTGAGGCTATTTGAACTTTGAAGTGGAGCAATTGTTGGAGCAAAGTTTTAATAAGTGAGTAACATATGTTCTGACATTTGTGTATCCATTCTGCTGTTGTTAGTCTTCTTTGTATAACTATATATGTACATATGTATGTTCCATTCTGTTGTGTTTGCATTTTCCTCTCTTGTTCCTTCATTTTCTGGTGTTTAAGAAGCAGCTTTGGATGATAGTAGCTTCCCATATCAACTTGATCTATTTAAGAATCATATTCCTTGATGATTCCACATTTAAAGGTTGAACCGAACCTGTGAACTTTACATATTTATTAATGAACTTGTCACTATCCTTGGAAAATCCAAGTGGGAATTGGGAAAGTTTCATTCTTGAAGAGGCAAAGATTACGAGTTTGTGTGATAGGAAACATCTTCTAGGCTTTGATGAAGTGAGTAGGGATCCTCTATTTCCACTTAATTCGGTTGTTTGATCTTGAGTACTTACTTTGGTTACAAATACAATTATATCTCCTTATTTCTTTTTGGATTGGAATCCTTGGTTAAATTCTGAGATTAAGTGGGCAACAAAATCCCCTAAAAGCTCAACTCAGTCCAAAGTTGTACAAAACCCTCAAAGGACAAAGACACTCTTCTTACTGCTATGATTAAATCAAGGAAATAATGATTTGTCTCATTATTGGTCGGCCTTCAATTACTGAAGAGCTTGCCTTGTTGGTAGCTCTTCACACCACACCTTCTTAAGTCTCTACTTCTCGGAGTTAATGGAT
>JAOTAX010000196.1:30273308-30298656 GCA_025629825.1 Erythroxylum guanchezii
GCATGGTTGATGTAAACAGTAAACTAGTAAAGTATACAGTACAGCTGTATAATATATCAATATGGACTATTTTGCAAATTTTAAAAATTTTAGGGACTATTTTATAAATTTAAAAAATATCCCGAAATGGTACCCGGTACCGATACAGTTCCGTTTCAGAGCTCAATCCGGTACCGATCCCGGTACGGTATTCATAACATTGGTCTTGACAGTTCTGACCTACATCTAATTAAAAAAGTTATTTTATATTTTTAATTTTAAAAAATTGGGTAGGGCTGGCTCATTGTCATTGTCATCCTTAGACGTTAAATTCAACCGATTCAGTTAAATTGTAAAATTTTTTAAGTTTAATTTTTAAATTTTATGTTCAATTTACTTGAATAACTCTTGTTGTCAAAAAGCAATCAGTTTATCAAAATTTTCGTAAATTAATAAGTTCTTACAAATTAAAATAAATCAAATAATTTATTGAACATATATGATTGTAATCATACATGTTAGAAGATTATTAATATTCAAAGTCCTATATTAAATATGTACTAGTTCCAAATATAATAAGTATTCATAAAAATATGACTACTTATTTTAATAATTTTTTTTAACATATAGCTAGTTTTTAAACCATGCGTGTAAAACTTTGTATATGAAAAGTAAAGAGAAGCTAATCACGACTGAATAAGAATCAATGAAATAGCGGATTGACAAATTAAGGGCATGCAGAACTATAATATAAGTCAAACTAATCCTGTATTAATTCAATAATAAACCGAAGTTCATATCACAAACAAGTTTTACATCTTATAGGCCATTTCAATTCAAAATGCAGGAAGTTCAGATGGGAAGTACAAACCGCAAACAATTACTCAAATTAAACCAAGTTCATAAAAACGTAGAAAAAAAACAAAATCACTTACGTCAACCGACACGCAAAAGGATCTTCCTGAAGTACGTGAAGGAAGATGATGATGACGGAGCTAGAATGAAAAATATAAAAACTTATAAAAATGTCATTAAATTCATTGTTGACATTGTCACACCATATAAGAAAATAATTGTCATTTGAATACTTGCTAAATCTTCTCTTCAATCTCTTTCAAGATATAAATACTGCCAACAAATGAGTTCTTACATCCACGAACAAATTCGTTCACAATTTAGAAAGCGGGATATAGTAAAACAATTGCCATGAAATATTAAAATCAATGAAGGTCATTAGCTATATTGAAGTAATTCAGCCATCAGGTGTTATCCTTAATAATTTGCATAATTATAAGTCTCCTTGATAATAAGATCATCAGTTAATACTAAAGAGCTCCTGTTTTAATTTAAAAACAATGATGTCACATTTTACGAGGACCCAATTGAAAATTCGGCAGAGTTTCTCCTATAAAATGAGCATCTCCATTCTGAAAGAAAGGTAAATCCTACAATAAAAATACACTTCTATATCAACTAATAACTACAACTCAAATTAGATCTCCAAACTGTATGTCTATTATCAATTCAATCCACATTTACATCGCAAAATCTATAATAATCCAATTCACAATTCAAGTATACCGATTTCTAACTCACACACTCTCAATTATAGTCAATACATTAAGATACTCCCAATTCTAATCAACAATAACTCAATTTAATCAATGCCATTAATTTATATATGAACACAACCCTTTTCTAAATTTTTAGGTACCTCGAGAATAGGATTATTTAGGTCTTAGTTGTTAGGATTTATTCTTTATGAAAGAAAGATGCTTGAAGACTAAATTTTAAGGGCAACAAATTAATTCTGTTCGTCCTAAAGACTTGAGGTTGTCCTCAAGCCTAGTCAACTTGGGTCGAGTCCATTAACTTTAAGTCGGTTGGGTTTGGGCCCTTTTTTCATCCCTATCAATATGTTCTAGGTATTCACATGATTTAGGCTCTTAAAGATTAATTTTTAAACCTTTTATAATCTATATCTTTTTAGTTTTACTTAATAAACATTATTGAACAATTTCTTTTTATGGGATCATAATCACCACAAAAATGGTATACCATATTATAAGAATTAGAAGTGTTGATGTCATATGAGAAAGACCTACAATAATATGACCTATATGCATTTTTAGGTCTTGGTGAATGGTTTTGGTGATGTAATGCTCTCTTTTCGATATATGGGGGATTAGGAGTTTTCCTCGTGTGACTTTGAGGCCTTGAATTGAAAAATGACATGTTTCTTAATTGAAATAGATCCTATGATGAATTGGAGCATATGTAATATCTTTTTAAAAAAGTTAAGGTTTGTAATTATAATGAGAGTAGTGAAATTGTTGCATGGCACATTATGGCCTTTTTAAAAATATGTTTAAAAGATGGCCTTGCATAAAATTTGGCTTTATTCTTTCTTTGATGATATGTTGTGTAAGTCTAGATTTTGCACCATACATAAAAGCATTAAATTTTCTTTTAACTTGGAACCTGAAAGATGATAGTGAGCATTAAAGCTGTCTATAATTGAATTTTATATGCTTATTTGATGATTTATGTAATGATTGGTCATGTAAATGCTTTCTCCTTAAATTAAAAGTTCAATCATTACATTACCATTTATATAACTATCATAAGGCCATAGTCCTTCCATAATCAAGATATCATCTAATCCTTACGTTTAACTTAATCTTGCACATATTTATTGATTTCACTATAATAAAGATATTAATACCATATTAAAGTAAAATTAATAATAATAATAATTTTTCAATAATTAAAACAAGATGTTAGAACCATACTTAGTCTCAGGGGCGAATCCAAAATTTTTTTTGAGTGGGGGCAAAATTTTAGTTTTCATGGGGGCAAAATTTTAATAGAAGCAATTTTTTTATAGGGACAAAACTTAAAATAATAATTTTTTACATGCAATTTTTTTCAAGGAAGTGGGGAAATGTTTTGGGGGCAGTGGGGGCAAGTGCCCACTTGCCCCCACTGTGGATCCGCTACTGCTTAGTCTAACATTATTGTTTCATATTTTACTTAATCGACATATTACATGTGAACAATTAATGATTAATGTTAGTTTACTAATTCAAGAGAATATTAAAGCTTTTATTATGAAAAATATATTGCAACCTAAAGCAAATGAAATGGAACAATAAAAATATGTTCTATCATTTAGAAAAACATACGCTACTCCTTTAATTTTTGATATTATCATAGTATATCTTTTTATTTTATTTTACATTAAAGGTAATATTATTAAGTAATTTTCTAATTCCAATTTTATTTATGTTAAATGATGGAACTTTGGTTCATATTATCATTTTTTTGTTTAGTTTAATATCTCAATCTTCTTTTTTTTAATAGTAAGAAAGAATGAAGTTATTCTTTTTCCAACAATCATTGTAATTTTTTATTATACCTAATCTTCGTCATGTACATAAATAAGCACTTAATCATTTGATAATCTTGTACATGTAGGGCATTATGTATAAAATCCTTTACATATAAATCTTTTTAATTATCAAGAGGAAAATGTTTTAGAATTAAAAAAAACACTAGTAATCTCCAAACAAATTTGGGGGAACAATTGAAATTCCTTCAAATCAATTTTTAATTAAAGGAGCGCATTTTATCAAACACTTGGTATGTATTAACCGATTCATCCCTAATTCAAGACAAATTACCAATTTTTTCCATCATTCTCCGACAAATACACAACCCATCATTAACAATCAGTTAATTGACAACCAAAACCAAAAACAAACTCCATATGAACAAAAAAATTCAACCACGGATTGTTAATCATCGGAGAAAGGGGAGGACGGAGAAGAGGCCAATACCTTGAGTTTAGACCGCCGGAGAAGACGAAGCTGGAGACGCACTAGCTCTACGACGACAACGCACCTCCAGACGATGGCAATGGCAGACGGAGGCGACAGATGGAGGAGGAAGACTACTTCGGCAGGTGCAAAACATAAACAAAGCGATGTTGTTTGGTTATGATTAAAACGTTTAAACATTAACCAAATCGACGTGGTTTAGTTTAAAACTAAACGAAATCGTTTTGGTTAAGGTATAAACGTTAAGCCTTTAGTGCAAAACGACGTCGTTTTGTTCATGAGGCGAAGACGTTCTTAATTTTACCAAAACGACGCCGTTTTGTTCGTCAAGGTTTCAACGTTTTAGTTTTACCAAAACGACGTCGTTTAGTTTATGCCCAAACGACGTCATTTTGTTAGAGTTAAAAGCCGACAACTGACAAAGATTTTTACCGATGAAATTACCGACGGTAATATCAGCCGGTACACCTTTTCTTCCTAATTTAGCGACGGAAATTTCTACCGCCGCTAAATTAATATTTCTGATCGACATTACCGACGTCTATACTCTTTCCGTCGGTAATTGCCGATAGTTTTTTTTACCGTCGGTAAATTTCTGTCACTAATTTAGACTTCTCTTGTAGTGCTTGAATAACTCTTATTACTAAAAATCAATCAGTTTATCAAAATTTTCGTAAATTACAAAGTTCTTACAAACTAAAATAAATAAAATATTTTTTATTCAAACAATCTCTTTAAATCATATTTCAAATTCTTTAATTTTTTTTAATATTTAATCAAATTTATGGTGATTTAATACCAATTATGCCTTAAATCTCTTATTTTGCCCGTTTAGCTTTCGATTCGATTTTTAAAATATCGAGTTATATTACATCATTAAGGTGATTATAAATTTAGGGTAAATCACAAGTAATTTAAAAAGTTAAACAACAAGTTAGATCAAGAGACAGTGCAAACAATTTGTTTAAGAGTCCAACCTCACATTACTCGATCACATATTCAAGTTTATTTTAAAGTTTCCAGCTAATTTTAAATTTGAAAATTTGATTTAATTTGACTTAAAATAGTTTAATGAACTTAAAATAAAATAAATCCAATTATTTAAAACTAAACATTACTTTAAAATCTTCAAATTTGTTTGATTCATATTAGATTTTAAAGTGCTTATTAAAAAATTAATTCAAGTTTAAACTATTAGTATTTGTACTAATTTGAAACCAAACTCTATTGTTTGGATTCAATTGAGTTCGCGTTTGAATTTGGACCTAATTCTAATCACCTTCAGTTACTTTGAAGGTGCACTTTCTGTAATTCTAATTTTGTTGCAAACAGTGTTTTCAGACTATCATCTCATGCCACTTGGAGCTTGAAACGAATTGCGTTATGAAATAAAATACAAAGAGGGTTGAGAAGGGAAAAAAAAGAAAAAGCAAATGAATAGCTTCCAAGACTGAACAACTCCGTAGACCAAGCTCAGGTTCTTAGACTGAATTTCTGACTCAAGCCCTTGAAATGAAGAAAACTGGGTGAGTCAACCCAACAATTCGCATCTCTTCCTCTATCAAGATGCTTCATCATCTTTGTCCTGCTCCAAGAATCTAACAACTTCAAACAAAAATGTTAATCCTTCTGTGTAATGCTTCTGAATTTCATATAATTTTAGGACCAAGCCGATGCTTGTCTTGTCTTCGAACAGGAATCTCCTCCAAGCTGATCTTGTCTGTACGTACGAGGTTGGCACGTACACACTTTTATCACGACACGCGACCCGCTAACGACGTCGTACCCGTGGCAGATTCCGCGCCCACGTTGTCAATTTTCTGAGGTTTCACAACGGAGCCGTTACCGAAGGAAAGGAACATCGGACTCGTCGTGAGTCGCCATACCTGCCACCCCTCGCCGTTCTTGTTGTACACTTTCCTAAACCGCCACTCCTTCGTCAACTCCGTATTGAACGTCGTCGACCTCTTGAACGTCGCCTTAGCTATCAACTGCTTCCTTACCTCCTCCGGCAATCTCAACCTGTACTTGTCCTTACTCTCCTTTTCAACCGCTATCGAATGCCCCGTCGAATGAGATTTCAGGTAGTTGGGTGTGTCATCGGACCTTGTTGTTGGTCTGAACTCTCCGTTTTGTCCTTCGTTAACGGTAATTGCAACCTCCTCCCGAGTTTCGGGAGGCGGTACTGCGATGTTCTGTTGATTCGTCTCTGTTGTCGTTGTTGTTGCTGCAACTCCTGAGTTCACATCAATGGAGAGATCGGCTCTGCAAACCGGACACGTTACGTGGGAGGCGAGCCAAGCATCGATGCACTGGGCGTGGAAGACATGATCGCATTTCGGCAACAAACGCAAGGTCTCTTCGTCTTGAAACTCGCTTAAACAGACCGCGCATGCCATGATTTCTCTCCCGAGTTTGACCGCCTTAACTTCAGAGTACTCGAAAACCGGTAAAGTCTCGATGACGGCGGGGTCGAGGCCCCTCTGCTTCCGCGGCAGCTGGATTTGGGCCAGAGCGACGGAGTAAGTAACCCCGACGCGTGTGCGGGAGCAATTCCTCAGGCAGATGGAGACGAGGGAGATGAGGAGGACGACGGCGAAGAGAACCGTCACGAGTACCGTCAATGTGGGGTCGATCCTGCGGCTCCTGTAAGCGCCGTTCGGATTGTCGTTGAATTCGTCGGCGGCTGGCTGAGCGTGGGTGGAGGAGGAGCATGATAGCAGCAAGAAGAGGGAAATGTTGAACCACTTGATTCCATGATGATGAGCAATCCAACGGTCTAGATTATTCTTCCTCATTTATGTAACCACAAACTCTACCGCCGGTCAACTGTGGAGTCAAATTCTCTATTTTTTTCTTTGATTCTCTTCTTTTCCCCCCCTTCCTTTGCCCTTTTTTTTCTGTTACAAAATTTTGCATTCGAAGGCAGAAAAATCAGGAGAGAGAAAGTCGGTGGTTGAGAGAGGGCTTTTTTTATTAATATTTTCAAATATACAAAAAAATATATTTGAACTAATTTTAGTTTTGACCTATTTTAAAAATTGACTTTATTTATTAAACTAAAATTTAATCTTAATTCGATGATAAATATTTTAACACATTACAAAATAATGTAATTAAGAGTTGAGTGATACAAGTACTTAAAATATAGTATTTTTAAATTTATTAAAAATATAATTTTATCATATTATTCAATCTTGTATTCGTCATTATGATCACCGTTACACTTAGTCGGAATTTTTGCAATAAAGCAGAGTCTGAGAAAGTTTGATAGTACGCAGCCTTACTCCTACATAGTAATTCATTCTTATATTACTAGTTCTAAAAATTTTAAATATAAATAATAACAACAACAAACCTTACTAAAATATGAAACATGGAAATATTTGATAATACGCAATTTTATTTATAATTAGTAAGAAATTGTTTTAAAATAAAAAAATTTAAATGTAACTAGAGTAAGATAGAAATAAAAGTAATGAAAATTTTTAAAATAACCTAATTGTGTTAAAAGGTTCGGTTTTTTTGTGTCTTCATGTTCTTAGGAGCCAAAACGAAATGTGACATTTGCGCCAGAACAGAGCAATCTCATTGGTCAGACCTTAGTATCCACGGATCGCGATCCGCGTGCCTTTCATTTTGCAGATCTCAACCGTAGATTTTCAATTAATCTAATGGTTGGGAATCCTTCCTTCCTCAATATTCAAACTTTCTCTTCCCGCCTTTCGCTATAAATGCATCCCCGCATTTCGGCTTCTTCACAGCAACAAAATTTTCTTCAGTTTCTCGCTAACGAAACAAGCCTTTCCGTCTAAATTTTTCATCTCCAAATGGCTCGTACGAAGCAAACTGCTAGGAAATCTACAGGAGGCAAGGCTCCAAGGAAGCAGCTGGCCACCAAGGCGGCGAGGAAGTCTGCTCCTGCGACGGGAGGCGTCAAGAAGCCCCACAGGTTCAGGCCGGGGACGGTGGCCTTGAGAGAAATCAGGAAGTATCAGAAGAGCACTGAGCTCTTGATCAGGAAGCTGCCATTCCAGAGATTGGTGAGAGAAATTGCTCAAGATTTCAAGACTGATCTAAGGTTCCAGAGCAGCGCCGTCGCGGCACTGCAAGAGGCGGCTGAGGCATACCTTGTTGGGTTGTTTGAGGACACCAACTTGTGTGCTATTCATGCCAAGAGGGTCACCATTATGCCTAAGGACATACAGCTTGCTCGCAGAATTAGAGGCGAAAGGGCTTAGCTTTGATTGTCAATGGGTCTCCCTTCTAAATCTCTGTTATGTATTTCTCGCGTTTTTAGATAGTTATTTGTTGAGAAATTCATATCCTGTGTAATGGGAATGGAGATTGAATTGAAATTGTCACTGTAACTGATGGATTAGGTAATGCAATTTACATGTTTGTGAAAAGGTCTCCGTGAGTAGCAAATGAATCTTCCTACAATAATAAGGACAACAATCGAATTTCGAACTCGAACTGGCCCAATACAAGTATTCTCCAGAAATCGACACGGCCCATAAATCCAACTATAACGGGTCATGTATTCGGATTAAATTCTATTTCAAGTGGAGGCCTCATGAATTGGTACTTTGGAGACAGGTGGAGCAGGTACGTAACTATCCGTCCATCTTTATTCTTCATGATTGATTCCTTAGCTGTCTGGTTTATTCTATCTACCCTGATTAGCTAGTTAATTTATATGTTCTTTTGAGATTTCTGGGTGTTGAAGATTATTATGAATCTCAAAGTTGAAACTTAAATCAAAAGCACCAGAGTGAAATTGACAGTGGTTTTGTCCCAGCAGCAGGGTTCTGACAATGAGATGGCACACATTGTTTTGTCTCAGCTGCCTATGTAAGATTAGAGCTATTTCCAAAAGTTGCCAGGCAGAATATCAATGTGCTTATATGTTGTGGACACTTTAGTGAAAAGTGCACGTTTTTATGTGGTGGTGGTCCCTTCTATAATTGCTGCCCAAACGATACCCTGAAAGAAACATCCACTGCTTTGAAATTCCATCTTTTGTTGATACCCACATTGAGAAATTCCACTTTCTTCTAGTATCTTAAACAATTTTAGTAATTAGATGTCATGTTGGGTTTGGTAATCAGTTAGATTCGTGGTGGTCGGCTTTTGGAAGAATAAAATCAAGTGAAAGGTGAGGAGGTATTGAACCACCTAAGGAGTAGCTAAAGTTATAGGGGATTCCTTAAATAGCAAGTGTTTCAGCTGAAGGTAATAAGTAAAATTTAATTTAATTAGAATTTAGGTTTTGATGATATTATTAAAATTCTGAATTTCTCTTTGGATAATGGAGTCTAAGGGGTGAGCTCAAGAGCAAGCTTTCAATTTTGAGGCAATGTTGTGTTTATGCACGCATGGAAAGGGAAAAGGCAAAGCGACATGAGTGGAGAAAACCAGGCTAGAAAGCACAATCACCCCTCTAATTCGTTCACACCATGTTCACTTTTTGCCTCTTAACGACAAAGTCCTTGTCCCTCTTGTCACATGGAGGTGGTCTTCATGTTCTTCAGAACAATCCAAGAAGATGAAATCTAATGTTTAGTGCTGTTGGGGTCGTCCTTTTGTGTCCTACGTTACCAATGAAAAGTAGGGTCTCCATGTGGCGTAAGTGTTGAAACTTGCGAACTCCTCTTTGAACTTGCACAGTAGTTTGTTTTGTAGGTTTTCGAGCTGTACGTTAATGTATGTATGTATGTGCTGTGTTGAGCTCAACAATCCAAAACGATTACTAATCATTTAAAGATTGGCTTGCCGACCAGATCATAATTGTACGGAAGTATCAGGTCATGTCTTTGATTAAGTCTTCAATGGTTTCTTTTACTTTTTCCCAAAATCAAGATATTTAGGTGAATTGATTCGTAGAAAATGTATGGGTTAGTTATTAATTATACCATAAAGTTTCCTCCAGAATTTGAATATTAATTAAAAAAGAATAAGAAATAGACTTTTCTGGTACTGTGTAAAACTTTAGAAAAATTCTTTTAAATTTCAATGTTATGAATGGCTTATTCAAATATTATTAATATTGTAATTTTTTTTAAAATTTAACTTAAATCAATGAAATTTAATTTAAATTAATAATTTAAAATATTATAACAAATTATTAGTTTTAGTCGAAATTAATTAGTTTAGTTATAGTTTAAAAATTTGATAGAATTATTGTATAGATAACATTTGAATAATAAAAATGTGATATTTATGATAAGTGTATTTCATTATTATTTTTAAATAAAGTTTAAGATAAATGATTTTTATAAAAAACTAAAAATTAAGATTTTTTTTGAATCGTTTGGAGATTAAGGAATTTTTTAAAAAATTATTAAACTACAAAAGAAGTTTATGTCTTTTACTCAAATTAAAAATATTCAAAATTTTGAATCATATACTATAGATTATACAGTAATTCAAAATATAATTTAATAAGTCCTAATATTGATTCAGAATATAGCAAATTTAATTTAAAACTATAAAAATATCAAAAAATTGAATAAAGGCCAATTAATTTCAATCCTTAGTGTTATTAAAGTGAGAGATCGGCTAAGTCCCACCACATTAACACACTAATTCCTGTTTTGAAAGTCAAGTTTGTATTTGAAAAAGAATCCAAGGAATGATTGTTTAGCAAAAATTTTGATTTGATAGCAGTTATTTGTAAGGTCTGTTGTAATTACTTGTAACTGTATCTATTAGTTACTAAATATAAAATTCCACACTCAGTTTAATTCTTTCACTAACGACAATAGTTTTATACAAGATTTTATTGAGTAGACATTACTCATTTATTTACACTATCCCTCGTCTTCACTATCTGTGAAAGAATTTCACACCTAATAGTACAATCATATTGTACTAACTTTAACAGAGAATTTTTTTCAACAATTTTATAACGAAAGAACAATAAATAAATAACTCAATTGATTAAAATAATAAAAAATGAAATCTGAATATACTTGAGATAGACAAAAACAACTTTTCGATGAATTTCGCTTCTTTGAAATGGATGTGAAAATTGTTGAGACAAAAATTAGTAGAATAACGCAATACTCTGTACTACCTTACAGCAAATGTCTATACATGCCCGTGAACCACCTGGAGGATTTCACACTCATGCAACTACTCAACACCACATCAGTTATTTTAGTCAAGATGATTATAACGAACAACCAGGCTCACTACTATTTTTACACAACCGTGCAGCACATAGAAAAATCAAGAACTGAACAGCAGTGACACACACCAAAAGAGATCGACAACGTGAGTCACTTTAAAAGATCAAAAGATCCAGTCGTGAGTCACTCTAAGCCATAGACAAAAAGGTTTTCACGCTTACATCTAAAAATCAATCAACTAATTAAAGAAACGGCACCTACAAGAATTCCATCAAATTGAAAAATAACCAATAGGTAACCTCACAGACGTAATCACCAAAACAAATAGACCATGACCTTATTTGACGCACCCCACTGCAGCCAACACCCAAAGAGCAATCACTAGATAACTCACGTGAGGAGTCCAAAAGAGCAGTTTATGAATACACCTCCAACAAAACCAAGAACCTAGCAATCACAAGTCACCCACATAAGGGGTCAAGTAGGATCACACGAGCAAGAACCTCTATAGCTCTTACAATATCCATGCCACAACTAATCAACCAATGCCATGACACCAAAAAAAAATCACTCATGCAAGCCTTCCTTACTACAATGGAAAAGCCACTTGATGTCTATCCATAATGTGACATAATCCAATTGAACTTCAATTAGAGATAGATTTCTAATTTTACTGCAATTCTTATATCAAAGTCCAGCTTAAATAAGGAGTGTTACTTATTTATACCATATCTTGATTATAAATCCAAATACCATTCTGCCTCCTTTGTCGTGCATCCCATGCTTTGGTGTGTAAGAAAGAAAGGTTCCTAGACCGTTTTAATGTCCTTTTCAGTAAACGCCAAGGGTCATGAAATAACAACAAAAACAATATGAAGGCATCGGCAGGACGATTGGATACTTTTTGAATGGCCTTATATTCTAAAACTAATCACATATAAGTCAGAGTTAACAATCATCATTGTATATTTAATCAACCACATCATCCAAATTTAATATCATAAACTTGCTTGCAAGCTTGTCTTCTTGACTATGTTCATTGCACGATTAGTGTAAAATAAATATCAAAATTACGCACAAAACCAACTACATAGTCAACAATGGATGATAATAAATGTTTTTAAGTTACTATTATTAAATAAATAATGGTTAATCATTACTTTACTCTATTTGATAATACTAGTTTGAATACTAGTTTGAAATTTAAAAAGTTATGTTGAAATGTCCTATTTTTCAAAATTTAACAAAAATAGCACATTATTAAGTTTTTCGTTAACGCGGATGATATGACTATCACATATTGTATTTATTTATATATGAATTTTATTTTTAATTAATTAAAAATATGAAAAATCCTAAGATAATTATAGATCCTTTCATATGTTTTACTTCATAATTGTTTTAAAATTTTTGATATCTTTAATTTATGAAATAATATAATTTATAAGTGACATAAATGCAATATGTGATAGTTACGTAACAAATATATTAATCTAATATGACTCATCAGGTCATCTATACGAACTAAATGTTAGAATATTTTTGTTAAAAATTAAAATCTACAACATTTTATCAGTATTTTAAAAAAAGATTAGTATTATGAAATTAAGGAAGGTTTATAATTTATTTTATAATTAATCCAATAAAATTATATTTTTAAATATTTACAATATAAGTAATTATCCATATCAATCAATACTTAGACACATAAATTTTCTTGTTACACATGTTGAATATTTTGTGATGATAGTATAGTTGAATATTATATTGAATGATTGATTTTTAAATATATATATATATATATATATTTTGGGTTAGAAGTTGACCTTAAACATATCTTAAGAATGCCTTTTTCGCTCAAATGACTTCATGTTGTTTTCATTCTTAAAATATTATAAATAGCAACACGTATTTGAGATATATTATTAAAAAAAAGGTTGTTTCTCTAATCTTTCCTATATAATAAACCTTTCACCTTCTTCACCCACCTCCATAGCCTCCATTTCTATTACCAGAAGACACCATGTCTTATGCAGCTATAGATGCGGCAACTACCATCTCCAATGGCGTCACCACCGTGGACTGTCAGAAGCAAGTTCGGTCATGGAGGCTTCTCCGGTCACTCGTATCGCTTCTTATTCCAACATGCTACAGTTCATTCACGGAAGAACAAGAGACCAAGCAAAGAAAACGAACCACCCTCCAAAGACCTGCCTTTAACGGTCATAAGCCCACCTCCCTGTTCACTTCTTCCACTATAGTCACCGGCACTATCTTCGGGTTCCGACGAGGGAAAGTTAGCTTATGCTTCCAACCAAACACCAAGTCGACCAACTCGGTTGTCCACCTCGAGCTTCCAGTGTCCACGGCAACCTTGGCTCGAGAAATGAACGGTGGTTTTCTACGAATAGCACTAGACTGCACGAGTCATGGAGCCAACAGTTCATATTCTCGATCGAGTTCGCTTCTGTCGATGCCGATATGGACTATATACTTCAACGGAAGGAGAGTTGGGTACGCAGTGAAGCGCAAGTCATCAAAAAGTGATCTTGAAGCATTAAAGCTGATGAATTCAGTAGTTACAGGTGCTGGGATTATTAGCGGCAAGGAATTTGATAGTGAAGATGAGCTCATGTACCTTAGAGGAAAGTTTGAGAGAGTTCGTGGATCATCTGAAGCTGAATCTTATCATTTGATAGACCCAGAAGGGAATATCGGTCAGGAGCTTAGTGTTTTCTTTTACAGATCAAGATGATGACTTTCACAAACTCTTTTCTTTTTTCCATGGATGTTGGTCATTCCAAGTCCAGTTCAGGGATTCTTTAGAACCACTGTGTTCTTTTTGAAGCTGTGTTGATCATTTAACATGGCTTTTAGTGACCTGTACGGCTGTACGCCAATCACATCTACGGCTGTTTTGTTCGAAAAGTAGGATTTTTCAGTCTGTTACTAGTCAGAGATAAGCTCCTAATTTACTAAATTATTGTTCCCTAAAATGAGAAGGAATTTTCTATCCAATATTACACTATTTTATTCTGTTTCATAAATTTCAGCTATTTATTTATGTGAATTTTACGTAGGGTCTGCATAAATAAACCTGAAGCTTATATAAATAAATGACTGAGATTCATGAGACCGAATAAAATACCATAATATTAGACAAAAAATCCCATCTCACCTAAAATAGTCAATGTTCATGTTTAGCTAAATTAGACATGTTTTCTTTTATCAGGCAAGCTTATTGATTATTTGGTACATCAAAGTCTTTGGGCAGGTATAGATGGTAACGAGACATCACCTTAGTTGTTTACCTAACTATTAATATTTAGAGTTTCATTATAAATTATAATTAAATTGCCATTTGTTTGATTTAATAGATTTTTTTATTGAAATTGTAATTACATAATCCTTAAAGAGAAGATATTGTAAATCTAAAAGAAAAAAATTTATTAATTTATTTAATTTTAAGGTCAATTATACATAAATTTTCAAAATTTTATTTTTGTTAATTTAATCTTATTTTTTTTTAAATATTCTCTTAAAACCTTCATTTCAACAATATAATTTTGATAGATTAAGCTCAAATAAAAAAATAAGAATAATTTCATATTTTTATTATTGCGTTAATTAAGAATATTAAACAAGTTTATGATAAAAGATGAGTAAAATTACATTTAATTAGAGAATAAATTTTAAATAAAAGGAATAGAAACCGGGCCTACCAGTGTTTCTAAGCCCAAGGACAACTGCGTTACGATCCAACATATCTCTATGAACCTAATAATGAATCCAACACTTTGATTATTGGGCCGGGCATATCTTATTGCAGTTTAGTCCTAAACCAACGATCTGTTTTAGGGTTTCAAAGTATGAAGAATGTTAGGTCTAACACATTTTATGGTAGTAGCCCAAATCACAAGCAACAACTCTTCTTTAGAGCCATTTTTTTTTCAATAATACCAAACAACCGAAATCAAAATATAAAATAAAGGGTGAAAGAGAAATTTTAAAAAACTTTATAATCTTAAAAATTATTAATGTTTTTAGTTTTTAAAATTTCAAAATTATGCTTCGATTAATAAATAAATAAATATATGCAATATAAATAGACGAATCAAATACTAATTACATCATAATTTAATATAGATCTTAACATTGAATTAAAATAATTAAATTTAACTAAAATTAATAATTTATTATAATTATTTTAAATTATTAATTTAAATCGCATTTAAGTGATTCTAGTCAAGTTAAAAAAATGAGTTGAATTATTATATTAGTGGCATTTGATTAGTCTGCTATTGATATTTATAGTCATTATGTTTTAATCAAAATTTAAGAGGATGGTTTTTTTTTAGAAAACTGAAAATTCAAAGTTTTCTTAAGCTAAGGATTTATATCTTTTACCCTAAAATAAAATTAGTTTTACGTTCATTTGTATTTAATTGATACATTCTAATTCAACTTATTAGTGTTGGAAAACGAATGTAAGATCAAATCTAAGCGCAGTGGAAATAATTAAAAAATTTTCTACAGAAGCAACTTTAATGGAATTAAATTCGAAACATAAAACAAGAAATTGACAAAGTTAAACTAACCTTTTGCTGATTTCCCTATACAATATCTTGCATTTTCGAAATTGTCAATTTCACGGGCCGTTCAATCGTTCGACCTCTAACGGTATCCACAGATCTTTTTCGGAGAAAAATTCAAATCAAATTTGAGAGGAAAAATCGTTAGAAGTGCTAGCCTCATTTATTTTCTAATTTTTTCTTTTATATAAAAAATCTTATTTTTCATATCCTTAAATTTTGTAGTCAAAATTAGTTGAAGGACATAAACCAATAATTAGACCAGACCAAAAATTTGAGATTCATACTTTAACCTTTGTGCTTTGTAGTCATGACTTGTCCTGTTCTCGTATGTCACTTCACAGCATTAAGACGCAACCTTAAAATACTATTAAGATGCTTAAGTCGGCCTGATTATATGTAATTGTTTTAGATATTGACTATGTCAATGTTAAAAAAGTATTTGTGATCGATTTGGGATCCACAAGGAGTAAGGTGGTAAAATTTAGACCTAAAATTTCAAATAATTATATAAAAAAATGAATATAAGGAAATAGTTTTAAAATTGAAGTATTATATTCCTTTGATATTTAAAATGAAAATTTATTTCTACTTTGTATAAGAAAAATTTATATTAGTTTTCATTCTAAGTAGAGATGTTAAAAAGAACCCGACTTAGCCCGGTCTGATTTTAGCGTGATCCGATTGTTAATTCAAAAATGACGTCGTTTTTTAAATTTTTCTTAAAAAAAAATATGGCGAGCTGTGCCATGAGCCACTCGTCTCGACCCATCGGACAGTAGGCCACACGGCCCTTGGCCCTGGCTAGGAGTAACCTACGCCCGACCTGACGTATTGATATCTCTAATTATTAGAAATAAATAACTGTAAATGAAATAAATTTTAGATTGACATCCTTAACATATCATATGTATTATTCTCAATTAGCTGGTATTCATAAATAAATCATTCACTCAAAATATTACCTATTATTGGTTCTTCATGATCCATCATGATGTTACAAGAACCTGCAATATAATATAAACGATATGTAACTTTCACTTAGTCAACAACAAGAAGATGATCTTTAAATGGAAATGATATGTGTTCACATCGTAGATACAAACAGCAGATAAAAAATGCATTGTCATTTTCGCAAGTGCTGTAAATTAACCGGTTTTTAATGTCTGTTACGATTACTCCAACAATGTCATCTTCTGATCTTGAAACTAAACAATGCTCTTGTCTATCGTCATGAGATAGGAACGTTTAATGCTCTTGTTCATTAGTTATAACGTTTCTGCAGGATCAGTGGAGATCAAGTTAGATATACCATTATTTCATGGCCTGGGTTACAATTGCTCTGTCCTTGATAGGACTAGCTTTGATCTTTCAAGCATGGGTTGGAAAGAGCAATAGCAAGGTTAAGAAACTACCTCCTGGTCCAAAAGGGTTGCCAATTATCGGTTGCCTTCACCTGTTGGGAAAGTACCCTCAGCGAGCTTTGCATGACCTAGCCAAAATACATGGTCCGCTCATGCACATGAGGTTAGGTTTCGTTCCAACCATTGTTGTGTCGTCTCCTAAGGTGGCGGAGTTGTTCCTCAAGACACATGATCTTGTGTTTGCTAGCAGACCACCACTTGAGGCTGCAAAGTACATAGGTTACGACCAAACCACAACGACCTTTTCTCCTTATGGATCTTACTGGCGACATATGCGCAAGCTTTGCACTCTTGAGTTGCTTAGCAACCTTAAAGTCAATTCCTTCAAGTCCTTCAGAAAGGAAGAGATAGACCTCTTGATTGATTACATTAAACAGGCTTCTTATGAACGAGTTGCTGTTAATCTTAGTGCAAAGGTCTCGTCTCTTGGTGCTGATATCACCTGCAGAATGGTTTTTGGCAAGAAATACACAGACAAGGAGTTCGGTGGTAGAGGTTTTACAGCTGTGATTCACGACGGCATGCAAATAACAGCACTTCCCAACTTGGCTGATTACATTCCGCCAATTGCTCCGTTTGATCTTCAGGGTCTGAGAAAGAGAATGAGGGCTATTAGCAAGGTGTTTGATGGTTTCTTTGAGAAGATAATCGATGACCATATACAAAACAAGGATGAGAACAGAACTAAGGACTTTGTTGATATCTTGTTGGGTTTCGTAGGATCCGAAGAAACTGAGTACAGCATTGTTCGAGACAACATTAAAGCCGTAATGTTGGTAAGTTGATCTTGTGCTGTGCTTAAGATTTACGGGATATACCATCAGTTAATTTCTTGCAATATCAGTAGGTAGCCATCGAATGATTCATCTGACTTTCACTGTTGATCCCCCAATTATTCCACTGCTTTGGAATTGTGAGAAAGAAGAAAATTTTAATAATAAATTTATTTTGGGGGGTTTAAATGATTATAAGTTCAATAATTATTAATTACCACATTGATTTGTAACTTGTTTTTATACATTTATAAAGATTTTCGCCTCTTTGCTTATTTTTAATATAAAATTATAATAATCACCTTTTATACGAGATCTAATAATTTCTCTATCTTAAAATTTTGATGTCCTTATTATGTTTAATCTATAATTTATAATCTTCTTTATATAAAATAAAATTAAAAAGGGTTCAGAAAATTATAATTTTAGAAATAATTTATTTTAGAATTAATTAATAGTTTTTTATACACATATAAAAGTTTTGACTTCCACTATGACTTTTAGTATGAAACTGTGACATCCATTTTCTATATAAGATCTCATAATATCATTTCTTTAAAATTTTGATATTCTCGTTAATGTCTAATTCACAATATGCTGAGTATTTATTTCAAAAATTACATTACTTATCTTTCGTTATTTTAATCCATTAATGCATAACCATATAATATTGGAGGACATTAACTAGTTCATACTCTTGTCTTCGGTGATTCCAAGACTTCCTGTCTTTCATTTCTTGAGATAGAATCTTTACTGACTTTGATCCTTCTTGTTATGGTTTTCTCATTTGGATTTCATTGCAGGACATGCTTGCAGCTTCGATAGACACTTCATCTACAGTAGTTGAGTGGGCACTATCAGAGCTCATGAAGAACCCTCAAATAATGAAGAAACTTCAAAAAGAATTGGACGAAAAGGTAACCCTGAACAGAATGGTAGAAGAATCAGACATGGAAGGCTTGAACTACTTGGACATGGTTATCAAAGAGACTTTCAGGCTCCACCCAGTTGCACCATTGTTGCTTCCTCACATGTCAACTGAAGATATTACCATCGAAGGCTTTGACATTCCCAAAAATTCTCGCGTGTTCATTAACACCTGGGCCATTGGGAGAAATCCAACCGTCTGGTCAGATGCAGAAACGTTCATTCCTGAGAGGTTTGTTGGGAGTAACATAGATTTCAGAGGACAGGACTTTGAGTTACTTCCATTTGGTTCTGGTCGCAGAAGCTGTCCTGGAATGCAAATGGGCATGATCAACGTGCGTCTAATCCTGGCGAGATTGGTTCATAGCTTCGATTGGAAACTTCCTGATGGTATGTTGCCAAGTGAGTTGGATATGACTGAGGTGTTCAGCTTGGTAACGCCTAGAGCAACACCTTTACTCGCCATTCCCACTTATCGCCTCACCATTTGATGCACTGGACCTTGAAATGCAATTCATTCCAGTGCAATCCGTATCTCTCTTTCCATTTCAATGGCGCCATATCTCTCTTTCGAATGAAGTTTAATTGTGTTGATCCAATACTGGTCATAAATATAAGAAAATAATTGAATATACAGGATTCTCTTTTTATTTAGAATGTTTGTTGACATAAAGTTTCTTGAATCTAAGTCTATGAAATGACGATCAAGCTTTCTTATGTTCCCTTGCTTCCATTACACATTCTGATTCCTAAAAATTAGATAAGATTAAGTAGTAAAAATCATAAATAAATAAATATGAATTACATTTTTCTATTTTTTATGTCACAAACATTTACAATTGTACTTATACAGTACAACCAAATTTTTTGAAATACATGTTAAGAAATAAACCATGCAAATGCAAGAATAAACAAACCGAAAGTTAACTCAGTCATGTTAATTATTACACAAGTCCTACACTTATTTAGGGCAGGCATTAACTAATTTGCTGATACACTTATATTTTTATATATGTTTAGGACTTAATTCAGAATGATTTACATTCATTTTATGTTCATTTATGGCTGGTTTATTATTTTTAGCATTATTCGAGGTTTGTTGACGTAAAATGCATAAATAAAATAAATAGACTCGAATTGTACTGTTTTTGAGTTTTTAGTAGACTTGACCTCTAGTCATTGTGAGATTTTTATCTCGAGATTGGTTTAGCCAAAAATTCTAAAATTTTATACTTAAATTCTTGACTCATAGACGGTTTTTTTGGGACCAATTGTAAATTTTTCTGAGCTGGAATTCAGGAGAAATAAATTAACAAAATTCATGTCATATTTTAGAGCACCAGAATGACCTGTCGACGATGTTTCAATCATAGCTTTTGACTCAGGTGGCAAAATCCCGTGATTCAAGTCTCATATTGAAGCTAACTCAAAGACGAAGATACTGATAAAATTTGAGCTCCTAAGTCGTCACCATTTAATTTTTATGCATTGTCAAAATTGGTCTTAAAAAAACCCATTTCAACCAGCCAATGTACATGCACTCTCCATTCACAAAAATTTTCCATCCTTAACTTTCCAGCAACAAACTAGCCCCACTCCACCGAAAGATGACTCACACAGTAGCATTCACTGACCCACCATAGATGCAATTGTTGAATTTTTCCTCTCCAATCTTCAACACTCACACACAACAGCCAGCCTCCGAAGCAAGAAAAAAATGCTCTCCATTCTTGACCAAGCAACCCCCATCCACTACTCACTCACGACGTTCACGCACTTCACCACTTCAATTATTCCATTTTTCAGTCTCAATCAACGCAACATCTCCAACAGCTCTCTCACCTCTCAACTAACAGCCAGCCTTCCATCCACCAAAAACTTCTCCATTTTTCACCAGCCCAAACACCAACGTACAAGCCTTCACTCAATCTCTCCCACTAGCTCTCTCATCATTCAAGCTTCAACCTTCACCACTAGCCTTCACAAACGCAACTCCACTCCACTGAAACACCAAAGCAGCAGCTCTCTTTGGGTTCACCTCCAATCTTCCACAATGCAAGCTGTCTTCACGCAAGCCTCCATCACCATTCATCACCAAGGAAACAACCACGCAAAGGAGTTTGGAGAGCTTTATTCTTCCTTTATAATTTATTCCTTACGAATTTGTCTAGCATGTATATTTTTAAATTGTTTGACATGATGATTTGTGGCTAGAACTTTTAATTTCTCTTAGGGGATTTGATATGTTTGATGATGCTTTAATATTAAATTTTGCTAGAATCTATGACTGAATATTCATATGCTTGTTGATTTTTTCTTGGATTTATTTATTATTCCTTTGGACTATTGGAAAATGTCTTAGTATAAATTCGCCTTTGAAAAAAGAGAGTTTTTGCCAGAAGATTAAAGGAAATTTCGACTAAAATTTTCTTGTGAGTTAGGAGATCCAAGAAACTTGGAGGTGAAAATTGAAAGTTTGAGACTTAAGAAACTCTAGGAAAAACTTAAGTAAGGGATTACTAAGAACGTCTAGACTTGATAAATTAATTCATCTTTGAGAAAAGAGGATTAATTACTCTTAAAATTCACCTACAAGGGTAGGATATTTCAGTTACGAAGAATAGCTAATTCAATATTAAGGTAGAGAAAAATATCATTCCCTAAGAGAAAATTATTCCTTTTTGTCGTTAAAACTTTTAATTAGCAAATTGTTGCAATCTTTTCTTAATTAGTTACTACACAAATTTGTCATATTCATATTTATTTTGGTCGCATTAAATTGGGTAGTTGTTTAGAAATTTATTTAAGTTAATTTTGTTTAAAAAAGAGAAAAAAATTTCTTTACATTAATTTTAATTTTCTAAAATTTCATCCAACCAGATTTCAAATACTGTTAGCTAGCGTAGAATTGAATTTTCTCATAATCCCTGTGGACACGACTTAGTTCTTACCGATTTATTACTCACTTCGACAACCGTGCACTTGCAGTTTACAAATAAGTTTTTGGCGCCGTTGCCGGGGATTAATGTTTGAATTTTTTGTTTTTATAGCTAGTGTGATATTTACTTGTTGGTTTTCTTTTTATCCCTAGAGTAACTTATTTGTTTCTTTTTCTTTTTGCAATTTTATTTTCTTACGCAACTTGTGTGTAAAAGGATTGTATGCCCCAAACCACTAGAGGGCAAGAAAGACAGTTTAATCCAGAGTTAGAAAGAATAGTAAAATCAATTCGTCTGCAAAAGGAAATGGAACATCAAGCAGAAGAACTTCAGAGAATTCAAAGAGAGAGGGATGGAATGACTCAAAGATTAACTCAATTAGAGGCCAGACTTGGTGTAGCTAATTTGGCTGGAGGAAATGGAAGAGGAGATAACGGAAATGAACAGGAACAGTTACACCAATGTCCTATCAGGGAATATTTTCAACCTACAGTGGTGGACAATTATCACGGTATCCAAAGACCTAATGTTCGTGCTCAGAATTTTTATATTTCGTCGAGACTCATCAATTTGGTTCAAACAAATCAATTTGGAGGAGTACCAATGGAAGATCCAAATGATCATCTTGTAAGCTTCTAGGAATTATGTGACACTATCAAGACTAAAGGGGCAACGTAAGATGACATTAGGCTCACTTTGTTCCCATTTTCTTTTCGGGATAAAGCAAATAATTGGCTTCATTCAATTTCTGCTGATAGAATGCGAACTTAGCAGGAGGTGACACAACAGTTCTTGATTAAAATTTTCCCACCTAGTAAAGCTGTGAAGTTAAGAGTAGAGATCAGTACATTTAGATAGCATGACTTGGAACCATTGCATGAAGCTTGGGAGAGGTACAAAGACCTTTTGAGAAAGTGTCCACATCACGGATACCAAGAGTGGGTACAAGTGGAAATATTTTACAACGGGTTGAATGGCCAGACTCGAACCATTTTAGATACAGCAGCAGGTGGTACTCTAATGAGAAAAACATCTCAAGAAGCATGCGCATTGCTGGAAGATATGACTTCAAACAGTTACCAGTGGCCCTCTGAGAGAAATATTGGAAAGAGATAAATTCTAGAAGTGGACCAAGTAACTCAGTTATCTGCTCAACTGGCAGCCCTATCAAATCAATTTTCAAAATTCATGACAAAGGAAAAACAGAATGAGCATGTGACAACTACTAGTCTTTCATTCTACATCAGAGTTGAGGGGGTAGAACAAGCATAGTTTGTTAACTAAAGGAACTTGGGATTTAAGTCACAGCCAATGGGAAATCAATATGGTCAAGACTACAACTCTAAGGAGCAATATAACTATGGTATTCAAATGAACATGTCCCACTCACTTAGGTATGGACCACCATTGGCAGAACTGAAACCTTCTTTGGAAGAAATGATTGGCAGTTTTGTAACTGAGACAAGGAACCGTTTCCACAAGAATGAGATGAGCTAAAGATGCAAGTAACCAGTATGGGGACTTCAGTGAAGGGTTTGGAAGTTCAATTAGGATAACTTGCAAATGCTATTGGGAATTTGAATCAGATGACATTTCTAAGTAATACTGAAACTAACCCAAGAGAGTAGTGCAGGGCCATCATTCTGCGAAGTAGAAAAGAATTGGAAGAGGTGAAATCTAAAGAAAAAAGCTCCATTAAGTCCAATGATAACAAAGGAAAGACTACTTATGAAGAAGCAAGTGCACCTACACAAGTTGAAAAGGAAGTTAGTTCAGAGAAGAAACTAGAAGGGGAACTGCAAACAAAAATCATCCCCAAGCTGCCATATCCTCAAAGATTTCAACGGAAGAAAATCAATGATCAATTTCCAAAATTCCTTGAAATCTTAAAGAAACTTGAGAACAACATTCCCTTGATTGAAGCTATTGAGCAAGTACCGAACTATGTAAAATTCATCAAGGACATTGTTACCAAAAAGAGGAGATTTGGAGACTATGAGACAGTATTGATGACTGAGCAATGTAGTGCAGTCTTGCAAAGAAAGTTACCACAGAAACTGAAAAATCCGGGAAGCTTCACAATTCCGTGTGAGATCAGCAACACACATTTTGGTAAAGTGCTTTGCGATTTAGGGGCAAGCATAAATCTCATACCTCTTTCCATCTTCCAAAAGCTGGGATTAGGAGAAGTCAAGTCATCAACAATTTGCCTCCAACTAGCTGGCCGTTCTCTCACTTATCCTTGAGGTATTGTAGAAGACGTTCTTGTTCTTGTTGACAAATTTATTCTTCCTGCAGACTTTGTGGTGCTTGATATGGAAGAAGATAAGGAGATCCCGATCATACTTGGGCGACCATTCGTAGCTACCGGAGGCGCAATAATTGATGTGCAACAAGGGGAACTAACGTTGCATGTTAATGATGAGAAGGTAAAGTTCAACATATACAAATCACTCAAACATCCAAGTGATACATTGACGTGCATTTTACTACTTTCTAGATAGGTACTAGGGATATAACCAAATAGCCATAGCACCTGAAGAGCAAGAAAAGACCACATTTACTTGTCCTTTTGGCACATTTGCATTTAGGCGCATGCCTTTTGGTTTTTGCAATGCTCCTGCTACATTTCAAAGTTACTTGATGGCTATCTTTTTTGATATGGTTGAGAATTTCATAGAAGTGTTTATGGATGATTTTTCTATGTTTGGTGATTCATTTGACAAGTGCTTACATAATTTGTCTCTAGTGTTGAAAAGATGTTAGGATACCAACTTGGTGCTCAATTGGGAGAAATGTCATTTTATGGTGAGAGAAGGAATTGTGTTGGGTCACAAAGTGTCTGCCCATAGCACTGAAGTTGACCGAGCCAAAATAGTAGCTATTAAAAAGCTTCCTCCACTGACAATTGTAAGGGGTATCCGCAGTTTCCTTGGACATGCGAGGTTTTACGGGAGATTCATCAAAGATTTCTCTAAAATTGCCAAACCCCTTTGCAATCTTTTGGAAAAGGATGTGAAATTTGAGTTTAATGAGAAATGTTTGCAGGCTTTTGAGTTGATCAAGAAAAAGTTGATTTCAGCTTCCGTGATGATCACACCTAATTGGCAACAACAGTTTGAAATTATATGTGATGCGAGTGACTTCGTAGTGGGAGCAGCTTTAGGCCAAAGGCGAGAGAAAGTGTTCAGGGTTATCTACTACTCTAGCCGGACTTTGGATGATGCCCAAAAAAATTACACTACTACAGAGAAGGAAATGTTAGCGGTTGTGTTTTCTTTGGACAAGTTTCGATCATATATCATTGGATCCAAAGTTGTGGTTTTCACAGATCATGCAGTAATCTGATATTTGTTTGCAAAGAAAGATGCCAAGTCGCGACTCATTCGATGGGTGTTACTTTTGCAAGAGTTTGATATGGAGATCAAGGACAAAAAAGGGACAGAAAATGCAGTTATCAACCATTTGTCTCAATTAGAGCTTGAGGAATCACAGCCACCAACACCTATCCAAAAGACTTTCGCAGATGAGCAGTTATTCAAAGTCAATGAAAAGCTTCCATGGTTTGCCGATGTGGTGAATTATTTAGCTACAGGTTTGATTCCTCCGCATTTAAATCTATCCCAAAAGAAAAAGTTCCTATTTGATGTGAAAAGTTATCTATTGGATGAGCCTTTACTATTCAAGAGAGGTCCTGATCAAGTGATTCGAAGATGTATCCTGAAAGATGAAGTCCTAGCAA
>JAOTAX010000196.1:30311028-30321618 GCA_025629825.1 Erythroxylum guanchezii
TGAAAGAAACTTATCTTTCAAACCTCCTGCCTTCACAATCATTGAACTAGATGTCTTACCTTCAGAACCATTTGTTGTTACTATTGGTTTGAAAGAAGTTAGTCACATATAGCAGAAGAGTTATGAAGCCTTAGTCGAAGAAATTGAAGAAATTCATGATAAGGTTGATGATTTATGTGACTCAGTGGGTGACTTACACGAGGAAGTAGCTCGGTTACGAGTGTCTATGGAAGAAGACCTCAAGTCACTCCGCACTGAGATACAACGAATGTTCTCTGAGATTGTAAAGCATCTACAGTGAAATTTTTTGATTAATAACAAATAGGGGGAGAAGACAAGAAGAGAAAGATAGGGGGAGAAGAGAAGAGAAGAAAAGAAAGGAACTCATTGCTACATCAAAGGAACACTAGACCATGGACTAATTTTTCGCCCGCAACAAGGCGCAATCCATCTTAGTGCCTACTTTGATGCCGATTGGGCTGCTTGCCCTGATACTCGACGCTCCACCAGTGGCTATCTTATATATCTTGGTTTCAACCTTATCTCCTGGAGTTCTAAAAAGCAACCTACCATTGCTCGTTCCAGTGCTGAGTCCGAATACTACTCTCTCTCACATTCATGTGCCGAAACCACTTGGTTGTGCTATCTTCTTTATGAACTTGGCGTGTCCCTCCAATTCCCTGTCCATCTCTATTGTGACAACATATCCACTACATACATGGCGGCAAATCCGGTCTTTCATGCTCGCACGCGGCATATTGAGCTAGATTACCATTTCGTGAGGGAAAAGGTAGCCATGGGTAGCCATCAGGTTCACTACATCCCCTCCATTGATCAACCAACAGATGTCCTCACCAAACCGTTACATAAGCACCGTCATTGTCTACTCTCCTCCAAACTTGTTCAATCGAGATTGCTCGGTTTGCAGGGGGGTGGGGACAGAGATACCCGATATTGATGGCGCCAATCACATATATCATTCCATATTTAACTACATCACTGCATCAGCTAAGCAATAGCCTCAAATCACTCTGAATTCATATCCATACTTAGCATGTAATTATATGTAATAGCTTCATTCTAGGAGAGCATATCGTGTAACATAACTCTAGGAGATACACCATCTGTATATATAAAGATGCAAGCCATGATATGAAATACACAAGGAATCACATTATTTACAATATTAATATAAAGTATACATTCATATTTTTTATGTTCTTAACCTCTTTGTCTTTTCACTTAAAATACACAAAATCCAATAGTATATTCTTAAATTAAAAAGTATAAAAGAAACTAATAAGTAAAAAATTATTTCATTAAATATTATATATATGAAAAATCATAATGCTGTGCCTAAATGGCACTGCAAAACTCTTTAAAATACTTGCCAAAAAAAGGTTATGTCAAATGTAACTCTATTGTATTAATTAAATCTCAAATTCTTATACTTGTTTTTTAAAGAAAATGTCATGACTATCAGTAAACTAGGTTTATTAATCGATTACATGCTTCTTTTTTCAAATTAACATTTTTCGGTGGACTAAATGTCGGCCAATTCCTCAACCAACCCATCTATCTCTTGGTCGATCGATTGATGATAGACTAACGCTCGACATCTTCACTTCAGACTTGCCCAAAACCATCCCAACTTCAAGCTGATGGTTTCCAAGCCCTTAAAGCTAGATTTAAAGCCCTTAAATCAATAAATGAAAAAGAATTAATTACACAAAATAAGTAATCTTCAACAAAAAATTCTAGATTATCACAAGTTTGTATATGATGAAAAACATTTATTATTTCTCACTTTATATAAAAGTATTTTCAACATAAGAAATAAAGAATTATAAATGAAATACATTTTTAGATTGAAAGTCAACGAACCCTAGTGCATAACACTTCCTGCTTTGCGAGAATATAAGGAAGGGACATCAATTGTACGCAGTTTTTTCTTTATATATTTTATAAAGAGGTCGTTTTTGTGACTTAAACCTGTGATTTTTTGATTACAAAGAAATAACCTTATTAGTTGACATCCTTATAAATGCCGAATTATAAATGAGGAAAAGAGCTTGATGTTTGCTCCTTATGGACCTTATTGGCTACTAGCAAGGTGTTTGAATTGGAAAACCAACTGTGATAGAATCACAAGCGCAACGAAAAAATAAAATTTTCCAGTTTTTGATCGTATCTTAATAATTAAATAGCTTAAAAAAGATACTCGATTCATAAAATATAAAATCGTACCTGATTTGATATTTATGATGAAATCCTTTCGATACTTTTTCGATGTGTCAATCATGAGTTGTTCAAGCGTCCATCCTCTAATACTATTTGCATAGTACTAAAAAGACACTCAACTTTTTGACAGGAATTAGCAGGAGTACTAGCTCCCTAATACTTATTCCTATTTATAGAAAAATATTAGGGTTTTTAATTTATATTAAAATTAAATATTTCAATTATAATTAAAGTAAAATCCTCATTATAATTAATTTAATTTTAATAAAATCAAATATCTCATATTTGATTCCTAAAGTTTCTTAAACTTTATAATTAAATTCAAATTAATTGAAATTAGTTTTTCTCTTTTAAACTGCTCTTTATATGTGACTCACTAGGTTCCAAATATGTTGATAATGAATATAATTATAATTAGAATTAGAATTAAATATATTAAAATTTCTTTTAATTTATCTTTAATTCTCCAATTAAACAATTTATAATCATAGATTAAGGGTGACATCTAACAACATATTATGATTATCCAAATATCAAGAATGTCAAAGTGATTTGACTTAACATGTACATGCATGATTATGATATATAATTTAATCCTTTCGTCATCTAATATTCCAACTAGACAAAGTATGAATATAATGTTAGCTCTTTTTAATCTAACAATGTTCATTCTTACTTATTAGTAATTAATTTAAAATTTATATTTGAAAATACTTTTTCAAATGTCAATTCACTCTATCTAGAGAATTCCTTAAACCATTACTAATTAAGAATAGTAAAATATCCTCTCCAATTATTTTAGAGTGACGAATCCTTTATTGATTTAATCAACTATCTCCATATGATTCATACTGCATCCAAGTACTACCAACTAAGTTATCCTAAATAGAACAATTTATAAGCAACATCAAAATATAGTAATTATCACACGAGATACCTTAATAATCTTAAGTCTAAAGATTAATTATATAACTATCATAATACAGAAATTTATAGACATATAAGTAAAATTTCATTTGGGATTCTCATAAACAGGTCAGTTTAGTAAACTTATTCTCTAGCAAGCACTTAGACATTATTGTCAGTATGTTCACACTTTAATATATGAGATCAATTCCTTTCTTTATAAGAAAGAAACATAATATGTGTTAGTTTTACCATTTCATCAATATCCCGTCTTCATGAAACTATAATTAGGAACACTTTGGGAATAATATATAAATGTAAATTGAATCTCATAACTATGACCTTATCATAATTTCAATTACACAGTAATTATTCTAGAGAGTTTACCTTTAATATTAAAACCTCAAATGTAATTAAAAAATTACATAAAGATAAAGAATGCCTTTATTAATTAAATAATAATGCTATACATAAAATTGCAACAAATTGATTCACTATAAAAGGCATAAACTAACAATCTGTCACTTGCATTAAAGCCAATTACCTACGTATCAAATAACATATCCTTCTGAGACAATGACTTTGTGAGAGGATCTGTAAGATTCTCTTCAGTAGGAACTTGTTCTAATGTTATGTCTTTTCGCTTTACTATCTCCCTAATCAAATGAAACTTCTTGAATACATATTTGGACCATTGATAAGACTTTGGTTCTTTTACCTATGCAATTGCATCATTATTATCATAGTATAATACTATAGGCTCAATAATGCTAAAGATCACTCCAAGTCTAGTGATGAGCTTTTTGATCTAAACCACTTCCTTTGATGCCTCTGACATTGAAATACACTTTGCCTCAATTGTAGAAGCTGGAATGACAGGCTGTTTAAAACTCTTCCAACTTACCATGCCACCATTCAGAATGAAGATGTTCCCTAATTGTGATCTACTTCTATTTGGATTGGACTAAAAACTAGCATCTCAATATCCTTGAACTCTTAGTTCAGCTCCTTCATAGACCAAGAAAAGATCTTTAGTTCTTCTTAATTACTTTAAGATGTTTTTCACAGCTATCCAATGATCCTCATCTGGATTGGCTTGAAACTTGCATGTTATACTCAAAGTATAATAGACATTTAGTCTAATACATAGCATCACTTACATGATTGATCCAATTACCGAAGCATATATAACACAATCTATTTTTATCTCTTTGTTCTTATGTCTTAGTACACATTCTCTGTGAGGGAGAAATCTTATGCAACATGGGTAACCTCTTCGAATTCTCCATACTAAACCTCTTTAGCATTTTGTCTATGTACGTGGATTAAGATAACTTAAGCAACCTCTTTGATCTATCTCTATAAATCTTTATTCCCATAATATAGGCTGCTTCTTCCATATCCTTTATAGAGAAGTTCTTGGATGACCAAATCTTTATAGATTGGAGTATTGGCATGTTGTTTCCAATCAACAATATGTCATCCACATATAGTATTAGGAAAACAACTGCACTCTCATTAAACTTATTATACACACATGGTTTTTCAATATTTTTTATAAAATCAAACTCTTTAATTATCTCATCAAAACGGATGTTCCAACTACGTGACGCTTGCTTAAGTCCATAAATAGACTTTTGCAACTTGCACACAATTAATTAGGAAATCTTTTGGATTCAAAACCATCAGGTTATGTCATATACACATTCTTAAGCAAAATTCCATCAATAAATGTTGTTCTAACATCTATCTGCCAGATTTCATAACCATGCTATGCGGCTATAGGCAATAGGATCCTTATATATTTAAGCACACCTACTAGCGAAAATGTTTCATCAAAATCAACTCCTTGTTTTTGTTTGTAACCTTTAGCCACTAACCTGGCTTTGTATATATATATATATATATATATATATATATATATATATATATATTACCATCTATGCCAATTTTTCTCTTTAAAACCCACTTGCATCTAATAGGTACAATGCGATTAGGTGCATCCATCAAAGTCCATACTTAGTTAGTGTACATAGATTCTATTTAAGATCTTATGACTTCATGCCATTTTAAAGAATCAATGTCAGACATTGCTTTTTAGAAAGTAAAAGGTTCATCATCTATGAGCGATACATCATCCTTCCCCTTTTCAATATGTAGATATAATCTACCGGATGGACAACGCATACTACTAATGCATTGCAAACTATGCGTCTCTTGAACCATCGATTGTACATCATATGTATCAACTTAAGGTTTTTGTTCCATCTAGATGTGAATTTGTGGCTCTTGAACTTTTCTAAGTTCTCCTTCACTCCTACTACTTTCCTTGAGAATAAATTCTTTTTATAAAAATGTAACATGTCTTGAGACAAACACATTTTGCTCAAAGGATGTTAAAATTGATATATGATACTCGCTTTCAGATACCCCACAAATTTGCATTTATCTTATTTAGCTTGAAGCTTATCAAATATTGCACACTTCACATAAGCATCACATCCTCAAATTTTTGAGTGTGGCAACCTTGTCTACATCTCATATGGTGTCTTGTCAACTGATTTGGATGAAACTCTATTTAGAAAGTAAGTAGCAGTTGCAAAGGCATATCCTTAAAAGAAGACAGGAAGGATTGCATGACTCATTATGGAACATACTATATCTAATAGAGCATGATTTCTCCTCTTAGATACTCTATCGTTTTGAGGAGTTTTTGAAGGATTCTATTGTGAGAGAATTCCATTATCTTTTAAGTAACCAAGAAACTCATGGTGCTTTCACCAAATTAACATTTAACTCATGATCCACGACAAACCTAATTGGTCTAATTTTTCAATATAACCAATCATTTTCAGTACGTATAGGTTAACTGAAGATCCTTATGTTATCTTACATTGAAATAATACTTTGGATAACTGATACCTCTTTTCTTTACTTTGTGCACCAAACAACTCCTTGAAATGCAAAAATTATAGCAGGAGCATTCATGTTCTCATGTTGCTTTTGAAGCTCTAGAGGCATACTAGCTAACATCACACATGTAGCTTGTTCAACGTCACCAATATAACGCTGATATCTCTCCCAATCATCAGTTACATTTGAACTAGGCTTTGGTAGAATAAGAATTTATAATTTCTTTTATTTCCTAAGAACAATTCTCAAGTTGCTAACCAGTCTAAAAAATTGGGTCTACTTAGCTTATTAGCATCCATGATGCTCCTTAACGTTGTATTGGTACTTATCTTCTTTTGATAATTGAAAAACATAAAAGAGTAACTATTAGTTTATACCATGAAATCAAATAAAATAAGTACTTCAATAATTATTTGATTACTCTCACTTTTTTATTCAAAATAATAGTCATTACTATTAAATCAAAAAATTTCCTAATGAGCTAGGATCTCATTCAAAAATAATTAATCTTGAATTTCCTCAACAAATCAATTAAATTTAAATAAGGTAGATAACAACTTATCATCTTATGTGATTTAGGTTAGGTGACAACTCCTTTCCAAAATTATCATATATATTATTCCTAATCTACATCTGAATTCATATAATCATGAGTTTGTTCATCCAAATTATACAAATTTGGTTAAATAGGGTCTATTAATTTAAGATAAAACATATTTGAATTAAAGAGGACTTGAGTTTGCTCAACAAATCTTAAAATAAACAAAACACTAATTTTATTCTTAAATAATGGAAGGCAACTATCACATTCTTAATGTGTACTTAATATTTAATTGAGAGATTTGAAAATTAATTTTTTTTGATCTCATCAAAATAACACAATTTCATTATATTAATAATTTCTAACACAATCTCATTATAGAAGAAATCTTTAAAACTTTTGCTTAATTCTAATTATTGATTTAATTCAACTTGTTGAAAAATTAAACTAAATTTCGAAATATTCCTAATAATTATTGTTTTTAAAAAACAAATTTCAAACATCTAAAAAAATTACTGTTTCAATTTTATTAGGAAAAATAAACCAATTTAATCTCAACTAACTTAATTCAATTAAAATTAAAGCTTAAAATATATAAAAATCAAATAAAAAATGTCGAGACGGTGCATGCACCTAAGTCAACCTCTTAGCAAGGACTTAGGTGAGTGTCAGACTCAGAGGTGTTTGCTCAGTTTCGTAGGTAGGAAGACGTCTTGGACCAGTAAGCTCGGGCCGACAATTGAAAACTGTTTCTAACTTTCCATTGGCCTTCTTTGAGGACACATGTTTAGGAAAATCTTTAGTAACTGTCTAGAATATAAAATAATAGCTTGACAATCAATTATTTTAAAATTAAAATTATATATTTTATTTGACGATCAAAACACAAATTAAATTATATTTTATATAATACAATTTTTTATTTCCCACTTTATATATAAATAGTGTTTTCAATTTAAAGACATAATCAATTATAAAATATATGTTGAATGAATTTCTTTATAAATTTTATAAATTATTAAGCCTATGATATTTTAAGTTATGATATGAATCCTAGGTAATTAGTTACTGCACATGAGAAAATTAGTTCAAGAAGTGCATAAAAACAAACTTAAAACAAATACACAAGCTTTATTTTCGATCATACTTTTGAAGCAAATGTCAGCTAAATGTGTATGATAGCAATTTAAGACACTCAGAAGTTACGATATAGGCGAGGGAACCAACAACTAGAATATCTACTGAGAAAGATGACCACACGACTTTTCTGCAGAGAGATACTTACAAAGCAAGTTGAATATTTCGTTGTATGGAACCTAATAGCTCACATTTTTGGACTGGAAACTCTCGTCGGTTTCAATGAAGTTGGCCTGTTATATTCAAACATGTTTTCAGCTTGTTCAATTAGAAGGAATTAGAGATTAGATTGTGAATTAGTGATTTCAAAGTAAGTACATCACTCATATAAATCTTTATGCAGGACCAAATTAGCTAAACCATTTCATGGCTTTGGTTACAATAGCTCTGTCCTTGATAGGACTAGCTTTGATCTTTCAAGCATGGGTTGGAAAGAGCAATAGCAAGGTTACGAAACTACCTCCTGGTCCAAAAGGGTTGCCAATTATCAGCTGCCTTCACTTGTTCACCAAGCTCTACATGGCCTAGCCAAAAAATATGGTCCGATCATGCACATGAGGTTAGGCTTCGTCCCAAGCATTGTTGTGTCTTCTCCTAAGGCGGCGAAGTTGTTCCTCAAGACGCATGATCTTGTGTTTGCAAGCAGACCTCCAGTTGAAGCTGCAAAGTATATTGGTTACGAGCAGACGAACATTTCTTTCGCTCCTTATGGACCTTATTGGCGAAATATGCGCAAGCTTTGCACTCTAGAGTTGCTTAGCAACCTTAAAGTCAATTCCTTCAAGTCCCTAAGAAAAGACGAGATTGACCTCTTGGTTGATTTCTTTTTTTTTTTCTTTAAACAAGCTTCTTATGAACGAGTTGCTGTTAATCTCAGTGAAAAGGTCTCGTCTCTTGGTGCTGATATCAGTTGCAGAATGGTTTTTGGCAAGAAGTATACAGACAAGGAGTTCGGTGATAGAGGTTTTACAGCAGTGATTCACGACGGCATGCAATTAGTAGCAGCTCCCAACTTGGCTGATTACATTCCGCTGATTGCCCCGTTTGATCTTCAGGGTCTTAGGAAGCGTATGAAGGCTGTTGGCAAGGTGTTTGATAGTTTCTTAGAGAAGATCATCGATGACCATATACAAAACAAGAACGACAACAGAACCAAGGACTTTGTTGATATCTTGCTGGGTTTCGCAGGATCCCAAGAAACTGAGTACAATATTTCTCGGGACAACATTAAAGCCGTAATGTTGGTACGTTGATTTTGTCCACTCCTTTGATTGAGATTTACGGATATACCATCAGTTAATTTCTTGCAATATATAGGTAGCTATGCATTGAGTAATTCATCTGCCTTTTACTGTCAACCATCGGCTTGTCAAGTGTCAATTGATCCTTAATCTTCTGAGCAAAATTGAAATAGAAGTCTATTAAGAGTCACTGATCGCTCGTGGCCTCATTATCGATTAGATATGAAATTTCATAATTTCTCCACTTCAAACTTTTGATATTCTCATCAAAACTTAGTCAACAATTCACAATCTCCCCTTCTCTTTTGACATGGAAATAAAAAAAATATGTTAAGACTAATTAACCCTAAAATTGTTTAGGCTTTTTTTTCGCCAGCTAGTTTTACATTAACTCCGTAATACCCTTCATCTTCTCTGGAACTTCCTCTTTCTTCTATTGGGCCTTCTTACTTCCTCCACTTTCTTCAATATCACTAACTACTGGATCCTTTAGCCTTTTAACTCTGACATCACCTCTCACTTAGGCTAATATACCCTCTTTGAATTTTTCGGCTTTCTTAGCTGACCTATTGCTTCAGTTGTTCAAGATTGGTTCTCTATAGATCTCAAGATGCAATTCTTTAACGTTTGGTCTAATAGTGTATGTTATGATGATTGCTGTTCGCTCCTCATGTCAAGACAACCTTGTGAGTGCTACTCAAAATATTTCAGGCAGTATGGTACCATTGAATCCAAAGCTTTTACATCCATCGAGTCCTAAAACCGAGTTTTTAGTGGAAATGGGTGTAAGAGAGATTCTGCGACTACTACTCATTAGTAAGACAAAGTCCTACAAGCCTTCCTTTAATCAATCTAATAGCTCACCCTAAGAGTCTTAGAGGAGGTAAATTTGGAATCTTAAGATCTCTCAAATTTCGGCCAAGAAGCATGCCTAAGAGGTTAGAGGATCTTTAATAGGAAAAATTTCCCTATCTCTTTCTTTTTTGATGACTCGAATTTAAAACTTCCTTCAAAGGAGAGTCCTAAGTGAAGAGTTGAAATTAATCAAGTCACTCTTTTATTTTGAAACATAATGATGACAATCAGATTTTACTTGTTGCACAAAGCAGAGGCCTATATAATGGGTCGAGTGATGATGATTCCATTCCAGCAAGTATTTTAACAATGAGTATGGTAGGAGAAGGAAATTTTAATATGGTTAAAAAGAAAATTTTAATATGACATGACATATCAGTAATATTAACAAAGACATTAACATAAATATCAAACTATTTTTATAAGAAAATTAAAAGTTTGAATATTTTAATATCATTTTTAAAGTTTGAATTAATATAATAATATTGAGTGAAGTCTTGTTTAGAACTTGAATTTTTATATTTATATTTTATAGTGTTATTGTTTTAAAAGTACCTATTAGCAAATAGTATTTCATACAGTTGGGTTATGTCTACTTTAATGTCTACATTCATTTAATAATAATAAGTCTGTTATAAAACTGAAACAAAATTTCAGAGTATTTGGGAGAGGAGAATTCTTCTTATAAAATCATACATCTCTCTCTTACATCAAACCTTCTATTTATAGTACATTTCAACCACCTAAGACACATGT
>JAOTAX010000196.1:30351372-30363118 GCA_025629825.1 Erythroxylum guanchezii
GAATATTGTCTCAAAGAAAGTCAGAAATGGAAGCTTGCAAAGTCAGAAATCTTACCTTCTCAAAGTCAGAAATTGAAACTTGCTTTCGGTGATCAACAATGGTGGCTTGATTTTTTGATGGAGTTTGGTGCAGCTAACTTTGACATTCACCCATGAAATTCTCTATGAATGGAAGCAACAACAACGAAGGAGAGATAAGAGCACAAGATTTCTGGTGTGAGAAGAGAGAAGGAGTTGTTTAGTGTGAGAGAGAGGAAAATTTCCAAAGGAGAAGAGAGAGAAGAATAGTGAAAGGGAGAGAAGAATATATATATATATATATATTGTTTTCTCTTTTCTAGTAGAAGTGGGTGAGCTTGGGTTATTTTAGGTTTTTTGGAAAATTGAGTGATAAACACTATTGTATGCTCTCATTGACTATAGTAAAATATTCAGTCGTCTCCAAACTGAACGTAAGAATTGCCGATCCAATATAAAAATCTTAGTGTTCTTGTTGCTATTTTATTTTTCACTTCGAATTTATTAACGTTTTCGCACAACAATATCACACTTATTCATGTCAATAGAATTCTATCCTTTGACTATAACCTTTTTCTAATTACTAATCAAAGAGTAAAAGAAGCTTTTGAAAGAAAATTAGAACATGAGATAAGCTGCCTTTATTTGAAAATGTGTATATTTCTCCTAATGAGCTCAAGATAGGTGTAGTTAGTAAAACTTCTAGATTTGTGTCTCATTTAGATATTCTCTATTGGAATCTAAGGAATAATTCGACATATTGTCTTGATGGAATTTAAGCTTTTTGATGAGCAAATGACTAGAATGATTTAAGAGACTTTGGCATGTTACGAGAGACTAATAGTGGATTTAACATTTAGAATATTTTAGAGAGGATTTAGCGAATGCCAGTTGTCATACCACAACTATATACTCCTTCCATTTTTTGTTAACACCTTCGTCTCATTTCTAACATGTAAGCTTTTAGCTTAGTATATTTATTGAAGGGACTAAGATAATTAAGAAATGTTCAGGAATCTATAAAATTTTAAAGAATTCAGCATCCAAGAGTAACTTCCATTACATAGTCAATAAGATTATGTTCTTTAACACGATCGAATGAAACTCTATGACACCATTGTTTTTAGGCAAACAAACCTTATATTCGTTTGGCCATGTCTTTTCTTGCATCATTCTTTTTCCTGATCATAGAAGTCTACTTTTTCCTGATCATCTATAGGAGTAATGACACGTAAAGAAAGAGTGATCATAAGTTCAGTTTATTTGCTGAAGGAACACAAGTCATATCAGAATTCTATCCTTTGACTAGCTATAACCTTTTTCTAATTACTAATCAAAGAGTAAAAGAAGCTTTTGAAAGAAAATTAGAACGAGATAAGCTGCCTCTATTTGAAAGTGCGTCTATTTCTCCTAAAGAGCTTCTAGATTTGTGTCTCATTTAGATATTCTCTATTGGAATCCAAGGAATAATTTGACATATTATCTTGATGGATTTAAAGCTTTTTGATGAGCAAATGGCTAGAATGATTTCAGAGACTTTGACATGTTGTGAGAGACCAATAGTGGATTGAAAATTTAGAATATTTTAGAGAGGATTTAGCGAATGCTAATTGTCATACCACAACTATATACTACTTCCATTTTTTGTTAACACCTTCGTCTCATTTCTAATGCAAGCTTTTAGCTTAGTATTTATTGAAAAGACTAAGATAAATACATATTAGCTTTTAACATATATTCTTTTAAAAAGAAATGTTCATGGATCTATTGAATTTAAAAGAATTCAGGATCCGAAAATAACTTTCATTACTTAGTCAACAAGACTTTATTCTTTAGTATGATCGAATGATGAGTTCAATATTATAGTTGATCTAAAGATGACTTCAATAAAGTATAAAAATCATTTACAAAATAATCTCTTTCAAATTTAAAAATTATTTAAAATTATTTTTTTAACTTGAAACATCGGGTAACTCATTTTTTACTGAAACAAATGTTTAAGTCGAAAATACCCTATTATCGGTCGCATTGACTTGCATTGTTGGAAAAGAGGGTGACGTCATTGGTCTTTACAACATCAACTTGTCTTTTTCTTTCATTGAATGGTCTCAATTGCAAATTAGAGGCTGAAGATTTGTCGTCTTCATCACTCAATTAAAATTTGATCGAGACGTAAAATTTAAAAGATTTAATAATACACAGATTTATTCCTATTTAGTAGAAACTAATATTTTAATAATGTTAAAAAAATTGTAATTTAATAAAAATTAATTTGTGATTTTTATGTTTTCTTTAGCTAAAACATATAATAATTATGGTAATATTAAAGTTTTAAAATTCAACTGCTTCTATTAGTTGAAATATGAGGAAAATATGTTAAGAACTTGTATAAAATATATGGTAAGTATGGTATTTGCAGAAAAATTTAAAATCAACCTTACAAAAAATGATTGATAGTTAATCTTCTTTTTATTAAAGCCTCGATGCAATGTCCCTAGACACATACATGGATATTTTCTACGTGGATAAGTATTGTAAAAAGTCAATGGTCCATTAAGATAAAATTGGAAGAACGGACAAATATTTGAAGACGTGGCCCTACCATTTCTTGATTGACAGTTTCCTTCTCCAAGTGGCTTAAAGGAAGGTGAGTCGCAAAGTGACCTATGTCACTTTGCCTCTTCTTTTTTCTTGAATTGAAATTGGTTTTTTTCATATAGATTAAATTGGATCCATCTAAAATATTAATCCTAAAGATATGTTTATTCTTCTCGTATATATAATAAACATAGATACCAATTAATTAAATGGCTTGGGTTGTAATTGCTGTGTCCTTGATAAGGCTTGCTATGATCTTCCATGCATGTCTCGGGAACAGAAATAGCAAGGTGAAGAAGCTACCTTCTGGTCCAAAAGGGCTCCCGATTATCGGTTGCCTTCACTTGTTAGGAAAATAACCTCACCGAGCTTTGCATGACCTAGCCAAAAGATATGGTCTGTTGAAAATATAAATTCAAAATAAAATTAAATGTGTTATTATGTTTATAAGTCTGTTTAGCTTCTTCCGAGGCCTGTTACGTTTCTTGAGAAGTCTAAGAGATGTCTTGTATTTTTATATAACTATTTTTTCCATTGTAGTGAAATGGACTGACGTTGAGCCAAAGAGTTTTTTCGTTTCATAAGCTTCAACGTTTGGCACCTTTCGAGTATCTGTCTCTGTTTTTGCTAACAAAGTGGTATCAGAGCACTTGCCTAGTAGTGATACAATGCTCAAAGTACATCATCAAATGTTGAGAGCTGAGTTCGAGTCTCTCAAGATGAAAAGCTTAGAATCAATTTCTTCATATTTTTCTAGAGTTCAGTTAGTTGTTAACCAACTTAGACGATATGGAGAAACGCTACAAAGATTCATGTTGTTGAAAAGATTTTGCGGTCTTTGGATCCAAAATTTGAGTATATTGTTGTGGCGATTGAAGAATTAGATTCAATGTCTATTGATGAGTTGATGGGCTCATTGCAAGCGCGTGAAGAACAGATGATAAAGAAGGAACCTCAATCTGATCAAGTTCTTCTTTCGAAATTGAGCTTGGCACAAAAGGGGTGATAAAAGAGCTGATGTGTAGTGTTATAATTGTGAAAAATATGGTCATTATGCCTTTGAATGTAGAAATGGAGTTGAAAAGGAATACAAAGCTCATTGTGTAAAAGGAGATAATGAAGAAGAATCAGCCTTCTTGTTAACGTATAATGAAGAAAAAGATCACAGAAGCATGGCTTTTGGACAGCGGTGCAAGCAACCACATGACAAGCAAGAAAAACTTAATTGTTTCTTTGAATGAATCTTTTAGAAGAACTATTTCTTTTGGAGATGACAGAAATGTGAATGTTGAACGGATAGGTAATATTCTAATTTTGGCTAAAAATGGATTTCATCATTTTATTTCCTAAGAATATTATGTGCTTTCGTTCAAAGAAAATATTTTGAGTTTAGGCTAACTTCTAGAGAAAGGTTATGATATTTGATTAAAGGATGGTGGACTAATGATTAGAAATTGTGAAGATAAGTTGATTGCTAAAATTAAAATGTCAAAGAACATAACGTTTTCTCTTAAACTTCAAACTGATAATGCAAAGCATTTGAAAACTTGTGTGTCAGATTCTTCTTGGCTTTGGCATCAACGAATGGGACATTTGAGCTTCGATAGTTTGAAGCAATTGGTGAAAGAAAAGATAGTGCATGGCTGGCCTCTTATTGATCATCCAAATTAGATTTGTGAAGGTTGTATTTATAGGAAGCATTTCAGAAATAGTTTCCAAAGGAGTCATTTTCAAGATCATCAAAATTGCTCCAATTTGTACATGCTGATATATGTGACCCAATTAATCTTCTCTCTCTTGCTAAGAATAAGTATTTCTTGTTGATTAATGATGATTTTAGTCAAAAAATTTGGGTTTATTTTTTGAAGGAGAAATTTGAAGCTTTGGAGACCTTCAAAAAAGTCAAAATGCTGGCTGAAAATGAAAGTAATTATTTGATTAAAGCCTTGAGAACAGATACAGGTGGTGAGTTTATTTCCAAACAATTTGATGATTTTTGTGAATCTCATGGAATTAGAAGATTCTAGAGAGTCCCAAGGTCCTCATAACAAAATGGTATTGTGGAGAGGAAGAACAAAACCATTCTTGACATGACTAGAAGCATGTTAAAGAACAAACACATGCCTACAGAATTCTGGACAAAAGCTATATTTTCAGCTGTATATTTAAGCAATAGATGTCCTACAAAAAGCTTGCAGAAAATTACTCATCAAGAGATATGGAGCGGTAAAAAACCAACTCTTTCTTATTTAAGAGTTTTTGGATGTATTGCATATGCTCATGTTGCTAAAGAAACAAAAGTAAAGTTAGATTATAAAAGTGAGAAGCTTGTGTTTATTGGCTATGATGCAAAGTCTAAGGGTTATAGACTTTATAATCCTAGAAGCCAGAAGATTGTTGCTATTCTAGATGTCAAGTTTGATGAAGATGCTTACTAGAATTGGGAAACTCAAGGGGAAGATTACAACCTTCTTCCAATGTTTGATGCCGATTTTATTCAAAATGAAAATGAACAACTTATGTCTCCTTGAGTGTCTTCTCCAACAACAACTCATGTTGATTTGAGTCCTTAAAGCTCTTCCGAAACGCCTCAAAAGATGAGAAGTCTTTAAAACATTTATCCAGACACTAATGAAATCAACAATTTTGCTATCTCTTGTATATGATCATAAACTAGGATGAGCACATGGTCGATAATAATGCTAAAATTGTAATATGAATTAACTGAATGCTAAAAAGGTTCATATGTGCGACATGTCTGAACCTTTGTGAATGATGGTTTACGCAATGAGCCACCAATCATTTCCTTTGGATTTTGTGATATGTTTGTACTATAGGATGGTTTAAGGAAAGCTACTTTCGCTTAGGCATGGCTTAAGGCAAAAGCTACCTCCCCTTAGGCATGATTTCTTATTTGTGTTGTGTTTTTTCTTATGTTACAAACTAAGTGGGGGATTGTTGGAAATTAGTTTGTGATATAAATAGTTAAAGCCAAACTTATTCTGAATGGTTGCTTCATTTCTAAAAGTTGTGACTTATAGTGAATAGATGTGATTGTTCTAAAGGGTTCCTTCCTTTTCAAGAGTTGTGACTTGTAGTGAATAGACATACTGTTCTAAATGATTGTTTCCTTTCCAAAAGTTGTGACCGGTAGTAAACATACATGACTATTTTGAAAACTCTATATATACATGAGTTTTAGTTAAAATTAAAAATGTTTTGTTTTTAACAATTTTTACCAATACAATCTCTGCATTAGTAATTCTTGAAGAATATTCATACTCTTGCAACTCAAATTTTCTTGTGTACTTTATATTCTAGAAGTAATTTGTCTTTAATCTGGTTTGCAAGTATAATGGGGGCAAATAACACTTTAAGGAAAGCGTAGCTTAAAACACTATAAACTTTGAGTTTTGATCTCTAAGTTCTCTCAATTTTCTACAACTCCATTTATTTCATTGCTCATCCTTTATTTTGTAGACTTCTAACCTCTATTCTATAACAAATCCAACGTTAGGACCATCAAATTAACAAAAATCCAATCTCACTTATTGCTTTGAAGCAAGGTATTCTTTGACCTAATTGAGACCAAACTAAAATAGTACAAACAGTCATGTAACACATAATAACACAATTAATATTAATATATATCAAAATAATTAACATAAAATTTTTAAACGAGATATACTTGCATGAAAAATATTCAAAATCTCCTTTCAAACCAAAAATATATATCTAGAAACTTCTCAAAAGTCATGATTTTTTTTCTAAATTGTTATATTTTCTTTCAAATAACTCCTCCGTCGTCTCTAATATTTCCTTTGAAATTTTGTCACTTAAAAATTTAAAAATTCAATAGAGTTGAAAATTTTGTTTTTTTAAAGAAAATGTCATAACTATCAGTAAACTAGGTTTATTAATCGATTATATGCTTCTTTTTTCAAATTAGCATCCGTCAGTGGACTAAATGTCGGCTAATTTCTCAACCAACCCATCTATTTCTTGATCGACTGATTGATGATCGACTAACAATCGACATCTTCACTTTAGGCTTGGCCGAAACCATCCCAACTTCACGCTGATGGTTTGCAAGCCCTTAAATCTAGATTTACTTGTTAACAAGAGAAAAATTCTATAAATGGAAAAGAATTAATTACACAAAATAAGTAATCAACAAAAAATTCTAGGTTATCACAATTTTGTATACAATTAAAAATATTTGTTATTTCTTACTTTATATAAGGCATCAGGGACGTCATAAATACGAGTTAGCTGATCGTATTGTTAATTTGATTCGTGAGACTCTCACTGTTACTGGAAAGCATGAGGCTGTTAGTATGGAAATGAGACGGCAATAGCATATATAGAGTTTAGTAGCTGTTTTTTTGGGCTATGTTTTTTTGCTTTGATTTGGTGTTTACACCGAATTCTATTTTCCTTTAGAAAGGAGTGTACAGTGTAGATTTATTGTTTGAGCAATATAATTTATTTTCAAATTAAAAAAAACATAAGAAATAAAGAATTATAAATGAAATACATTTTAGATTGAAAGTCAACAAAACCAGTGCATAAACGTTCCCTGCTTTGCAAGAATATAAGGAAGAGAGGTCAATTATAAGCAGTTTAATTATTACATATTTTACAAAAAAAATCAATTTTGTGACTTAAACTTGTAATTTTTTTATTGCAAGGAATAACCTTATTAGTTGACATCCTTATAAATGCCTAATTATAAATGAAGAAAAGAGCTTGATGTTTGCTCCTTATGGACCTTCTTGGCTCTTAGCAAGATGTTTGAATTAGAAAACCAACTGTGTTAGAATCACGAACGTAGTAGGAAAATAAATTTTTACAATTTTTGATCGTATCTTAATAATTAAATAACTTGAAAATATTTGAATAATAAAATATAAAATCGTAACTAATTTAATATTTTTAATAAAATCCTTTCGATACTTTTCAACATGAATTATTCAAGCGTACATCCTTTAATAATATCCGCATAGTATACTCAACTTTTTGACAGAGTAGTAGCTCCCTCACGATAGCAATTTAAGACACTGAGAAGTTACACTGTAGGCGAGGGACCAACCGCTAGAATATCTACTGAGAAAGATGACCAGACGACTTTTCCGCAGAGAGATACTCAGGAAGCAAGTTGAATATTTTGTTAAATGGAACCTAATAACTCACATTTTTGGACTGGAAACTCTCGTCGGATTCAATGAATTCGGTCTGTTATATTCAAACATGTTTTTCAGCTTGTTCAATTAGAAGGAATTAGAGATTAGATTGTGATGTCAAGGTAAGTACATCACCTATATAAATCTTTATTCAGGACCAAGTTAGCTAAACCATTTCATGGCTTTGGTTACAATAGCTCTGTCCTTGATAGGACTAGCTTTGATCTTTCAAGCATGGGTTGGAAAGAGCAATAGCAAGGTTACGAAACTACCTCCTGGTCCAAAAGGGTTGCCAATTATCAGCTGCCTTCACTTGTTCACCAAGCTCTACATGGCCTAGCCAAAAAATATGGTCCGATCATGCACATGAGGTTAGGCTTCGTCCCAAGCATTGTTGTGTCTTCTCCTATTCCTTAAGACGCATGATCTTGTGTTTGCAAGCAGACCTCCAGTTGAGGCTGCAAAGTATATTGGTTACGAGCAGACGAGCATTTCTTTTTCTCCTTATGGACCTTATTGGCGAAATATGCGCAAGCTTTGCACTCTAGAGTTGCTTAGCAACCTTAAAGTCAATTCCTTCAAGTCCCTAAGAAAAGACGAGATTGACCTCTTGGTTGATTTCTTTTTTTTTTTCTTTAAACAAGCTTCTTATGAACGAGTTGCTGTTAATCTCAGTGAAAAGGTCTCGTCTCTTGGTGCTGATATCAGTTGCAGAATGGTTTTTGGCAAGAAGTATACAGACAAGGGTTTCGATGATAGAGGTTTTACAGCAGTGATTCACGACGGCATGCAATTAGTAGCAGCCCCCAACTTGGCTGATTACATTCCGCTGATTGCCCCGTTTGATCTTCAAGGTCTTAGGAAGCGTATGAAGGCTGTTGGCAAGGTGTTTGATAGTTTCTTAGAGAAGATCATCGATGACCATATAGAAAACAAGAATGACAACCGAACCAAGGACTTTGTTGATATCTTGTTGGGTTTCGTAGGATCCCAAGAAACTGAGTACGATATTTCTCGGGACAACATTAAAGCGGTAATGATGGTACGCTGATCTTGTCCACTCCTTTGATTGAGATTTACGTATATACCATCAGTTAATTTCTTGCAATATATAGGTAGCCATCGAGTGATTCATCTGACTTTTACTGTCAACCATCGGCTTGTCAAATGTCAATTGATCCATAATAATCTGAGAAAAATTGATATAGAAGTCTATTATGATTGAAAGATAATGATGACAATCAGATTTTGCTTGTTGCACAAAGTAAAGGCCTATATAATGGAGGGATGTTGATTCCATTCCAGCAAGTATTTTAACAATGAGTATGGTAGGAGAAGGAAGCCTATTAATTAGTTTTCCAATATTTTACATATTTTTTATTGAATGACAAATATCTTACATGGCACCCTTGGTTTACGTTGCGGCCGTATGGTTAAAAAGAAAATTTTAATATGACATGTCATATCAATAATATTAACAAATACCTTAATATAAATATCGAATATCATCAATATTAACAAAGACGTTAACATAATAATCAAACTATTTTTATAAAAAATTGAAAATTTAATTATTTTAATATTACTTTTAAAATTTGAATTAATATAATAATATTGAGTGAAGTTAGAGTTATTTTTTTAGCCTAGCTGTTTAGGACTTGAATTTTTATATTTATATTTTATAGTATTATTGTTTTAAAAGTACCTATTAGCAAATAGTATTTCATATAATTGGGTTATATCTACTTTAATGTCTAACGTTGATTTGCTTGTTTTCAAATACCAAAAATTACATTGCTTCTCTTTCATTCTTTTAAATCCATTGGTGCATAACAATATACTAACTGTTGGTTTTGTAAGTCCATATTGGAAATAAGTGAGGGAGGGGGTGGCTCACCAAACTATAAATAAACCCCCTTCCCCCTTTCATTTAATTCATCCAAAAAAAAAAGAAAATAAAATATTAATGTCTAGTTGTCTCCTCCTTTGGTGAGTAAGAGAAATACTAGAGTAGTAAGTTTTTGTGAGTAATTTTTTGGAGTCTATTGGGATAAGGGTTTGAGAGTGTGCGTAAACACTAGTGAGTTGAGTATTAAGTATAAACACTTATAAGTGTTGTTTTTCTCCCTAATAAAAAGAGTGTGCAGTAGCTCTGGAGACGTAGACACAATTTAGCCGAACTCTGTTATCAAATTTTGCGTTGTCCTATTGGCATTCTAGTTGTGTGGAAATAGTTGAATTTCCTAACAATTGGTATCAGAGTCTTGGAGAAGTGAGTATACTCTGTAGTCGTCACAGTAGTAGATCTTCTACATCAGAAGACTTTCTTTGGGTGTGTTGAAGCTTGGAGTTAGTATGCTCTGCAGTTGCTACAGGAGTAGATCCTCTGCATCAGAAAACTTGCCTCTAGTTGTGATAAATATACCGTGCACGTAATTTCTGTCTAGGAGGCCGAGTTTTAAGTGGGACCGTTTGTGACCCCTCCGCCCTTTCCTGGGATTTTATGTGGAATGATAATATTGTCTAAGGAGTCCATTTGACGGTCTTTCCTGGGTATTATCGAATCAGTTCACTTCATTAATTGTTTACCTCAGAGGAAACTAGAAGCCAGTGGGAGTGATGGCACCAGATGATATGCTCAACAAAATCGATAAGTTCGATGTCACTGATTTCGAATACTGGAAGATGCTTATAGAGGATTATTTGTATCAGAAGAACCAGTTTCTACCGCTCTTTGGAAAGAAGCCAGAAAACATGTCAGAGGAAGAATGAGTTATTCTTGACAGGCAGGCTCTTGGAGCAATTTGAATGACCTTATCCCGGAATATAGCCTTTAATGTGTTAAAGGCAAAAACCACAAAAGGCCTTATGGAGGAACTGACGAAGTATTATGAAAAACCGTTAACAATAAACAAAGTACATTTGATGCGGCGTTTGTTTAACTTGAAGATGGCAGAAGGAACCTCTGTAGATCATCATATTAATGAACTCAACAAAGTCCTGAACCAGTTGAGTACAGTGAATATTGATCTTGATGATGAAATACAAGCTTTAATACTTTTGTCATCCCTCCCAGAGAGTTGGAGTGCCACAGTCACATCAGTGAGTAACTCAATGGGAACCAACAAGTTGAAATTCAAGGATGTTAGTGGCATGATTATCAATAAAGAAACTCGAAGAAAAGAAATAGGTGAAGCCTCATCCTCCTCCGCTCTTGCCGCAGAATCAAAATGAAGAAGCAGAGGACGTGGGAAATCTAGATATCGTGATAGATCAAAGGACAGGAGGTCCAAGTCACGGAATCCCACTACCTCCCAAAACTTGAAAAATATCGAGTGTTGGAATTGTGGAAAGACTGGGCACTACAGAAATCAAAGCAGGAATGGTTCGAAGAAGCAGGAGTCGAACAACCAGGAGGCAAATATTGCTTCGACCTCAGGTGAAGATGATGCCTTAATATGTGCTTTAAAAAACAAGCCAGAGGCATGGATACTAGACTCTGGAGCATCGTTCCATGCAACTTTGGAGAAAGGTCTTCCCGAGAAGTATGTGCCTGAAAATCTCGACAATGATCAACCTTGCGAGATTGTCAGTAAAGGTGTAATGAAGCTCAAGCTGGATGGAGCCATCTGGGAGTTAAAGGATGTCAGACATATCCCTGATTTGAGAAAGAACTAAATCTCAGTGGGATAATTGGCAAATGAAGGCTACACCACAACCTTCCATAGTGATGAATGGAAGGTGTCAAAGGGAGCAATGATTGTAGCACAAGAAAGAAGAATGGTACTCTCTACCTAATAGCTGGAGCATGCTGTTCAATTGCAGTTGCACAAGGAAGTGGAGATTCTAACTTGTGGCACCAGAGACTTGGCCACATGAGTGAAAAAAGAATGAAGTTAATGCATTCCTATGGAAAACTATCAGGTCTACAGTCAATAGAACTTGAT
>JAOTAX010000196.1:30369179-30383944 GCA_025629825.1 Erythroxylum guanchezii
CGCATATCAGGAATGTACCTGACATCTTTTAGCAATAGTCTTGAACCATTCGCTGTCTCTAAAGAAACATCTCCTTTGCCAACAACATTTGAAAGATTTCTGTTTGCCATCTTAACAACTCCATAATTTCCAGGTGTGTAAGATGAGAAAATTTGTCTGTGAGATGTAACATGAACAGTAGCTCCACTATTAACTATCCAACTTGCTTCTTGCGACACCAGGCTAACTATCTTTGTATCAATAACAAGGTTAAATACATCAACAATGTTATCTTGTTCATCATCACTGCTTTCTTCTTTCTTCACATCTTTGCCTTTTTCCTTCTTCAACTTTCGGTAAAATTTCATGATGTAGCCTTTCTTCTTCTAGTAATGACATTTCACGTTTGCATAACTGTTTGACTTTCCTCTACTCTTGTCTCTGGACTTTGGATCTCTGGATTGACTCATTCCTTTATTTTCTATAAGCAGAACATCTGAATGTGATGAAGAGGCCGCATACTGTGATTTACATCTCATCTCTTCATTTAGCATATTGCTTTTAACAGACTCCATATTTAATACGCCATCTGGTGCAATATTTGCCAAAGACACCTTCAAAGTCTCCTAAGACTCTGGTAATGAAGCTAGCACCATTAGAGCAATCACCTTGTCGTCAAACTTTATGCCCATCTTTGATAACTGATCAACCATCCCTTCCATATTGTTTAAATGATTAGCTACAAAAGTATCATCTTGGTATTTTACCTGCATCAATTTTGTCAGATAAAATAATTTGTTGTTGCCGGTCTTTGAAGCATACAACTGCTCCAGCTTATTCCACAGCGTTCTTGCATGAGTCTCGTTACAAATGTGATTGTACACATTATCATCGATAAACTATCGAATATAACCACATGCTCGTTCATGCTCAAACTCCCATTCTTCGTTGGACATCTCCTCCGGTTTAGTTATTAAAAATATCGGTAAATGCATCTTTGTAATCATCAAGAGATTCTTCATCTTAGTTCTCCATATACGGTAGTTCATACCGTTTAAATTGATCATTTTGCTCGTCTTTACCTCCATTTGCCAAATTAAGCCAAATTTGAAAAAACCGACCTCAAATATGCAGCCAAGATGTCAAAATTTGGCAAAAAAAGGTATCTTCTAAATTTTTACCACGGGATCGGAACAGTGTCGTCGGACCCTATTGGAATAAGAACTGTGGGACTCGGTAAATAGTAACTTGTGAATAGTACTCACTGGAATAGTATTGACGGACCCCACTAGAATAGTGTTGCGGGACCCGGTAAATAGTAACTTATGAATAGTACAACAAATAGTGACTATTGCTGCATAGTGCGTCACCTTGTAAATTTATTAAAACAATGTAAAATTATTATTCATTACCTTTGTCGTTTTACGTCAACTTTTCGAACGGATCACGCCAAAAAATTCGTTGAAATTTTCTCTTCCTCGTGATGCGCTTCTTTTTAAAAAATACCTCCAATGAAAACAAAGCTCTGATACCACTTGTTGAGCGCAACGGGTGTATTTTGTGAAAAGGAAAAATAAAATGAGCAAAATGGACACAAAATATTTAACGTGATCTACCCTTAACTTTGGGCTACGTCCACGGACAAAACTCAGAATATTTCTTCCACCATTACAAATAGTAGATATGCAGAGATAAAACCAAAATAGTGACTCACAAGGTGTTTCCCAATTTAAAAATACTAACCTCACTATTTTGTCACTCACCAACCCTTTAAAAATATATTTCCTAACTTCAGAGCAAAAATAATTCTCTGGTTTCCTCTCTCTATCTTTTGTTGGGTATTTGATGAAACAGGGAGTCTGCCGCCTTACAAAGCAGCTGTTTTTTTTTTTTATTTCTTTTACACTGAAATTGGTGCTGCAATTGTTGAGTCACAATTGATAAATTTCTTTTATTCAATAAATACTGCATGTTCTTCTTTTTAACGAAAGCCAATTGTAGAATGGAGTCCCTCTATGTGAGAGGGACCCATATATATCCAACACTTAGAAACTCCAGATACGCCAATACCAACGCCGTCTCCAAGTTTAGTTCTTTGTGCAACTTTACACAAGGGAGCAGAGAACTCCTCCGCAACTTGAGTAGGCGGTTCGCCATCGTACGTCAATAGTTACGATAGGAGCCCTTGAGAGGCCTCCATGGAGGGAGAGCGCCTGAGTCTGGGCCTGTCCAGTCGAGCCGAACGCCAGCACCTTAGTCAAAACCCCTGAATTTAAAGTCTAGTTACCAACTAAAACTTTTAGTAGATGCGTTAATATCATTAGCATTGTGAATAGTAAATTCTTTAATTTCAAATTCTCATCTGAATTCCTTAGCAGGCAAGCTTTCAGCTTCAATGGACACTTTAACAACATAAAAGCTGACATTTGTGCACTGGAACCTAACAGCTGACGTTTTTGCACTGGAAACTCAGCCTGTTATATGCAAACATGTTTTCAGCTTGTTCAATTACATGATTAGATTGTTAATTAGTAATTTCAAAGTGGGTGGAACTTGATAGTGATCTCAACTAGCGTCAAACCTGATCTTAAGACGTCTCTATCGAGATGCTAATAATGTGAATAAGATAATGCTATAATAACTAAACTGTAATGATAATTTTTTTAATTAAAAAGATAGACATTGCCATTTCTGTGAAGAATGTGACAAAGTGAATCGGGAATATTTGCCTTGGAAAGTTTAATGCTCTTGTATATCACTTGTAAATCTCCATGGAGGACCAAGTTAGCTAAATCATTTCATGGCTTGGGTTACAATAGCTCTGTCCTTGATAGGACTAGCTTTGATCTTTCAAGCATGGGTTGGAAAGAGCAATAGCAAGGTTAAGAAATTACCCCCTGGTCCAAAAGGGTTGCCAATTATCGGTTGCCTTCACTTGCTGGGAAAGTACCCTCAGCGAGCTTTGCACGACCTAGCCAAAAAACACGGTCCGCTCATGCACATGAGGTTAGGTTTCGTCCCAACCATTGTGGTGTCGTCTCCTAAGGTGGCGGAGTTGTTCCTCAAGACACATGATCTTGTGTTTGCTAGCAGGCCACCAGTTGAGGGTGCAAAGTACATAGGTTACGAGCAAACAACAACGGCCTTTTCTCCTTATGGACCTTACTGGCGAAATATGCGCAAGCTTTGCACTCTTAAGCTGCTTAGCAACCTTAAAGTCAATTCATTTAAATCCTTTAGAAAGGAAGAGATAGACCTCTTGACTGATTACATTAAACAGGCTTCTTCTGAACGAGTTGCTGTTAATCTTAGTGAAAAGGTCTCGTCTCTTGGCGCTGATATCAGTTGCAGAATGGTTTTTGGAAAGAAGTATACAGACAAGGAGTTCGGTGATAGAGGTTTTACAGCTGTGATCCACGACAGCATGCAAGTAACAGCAGTTCCGAACTTGGCTGATTACATTCCGCAGATTGCTCCGTTTGATCTTCAGGGTCTGAGAAAGCGAATGAAGGCTATTGGCAAGGCGTTTGATGTTTTCTTCGAGAAGATAATCGATGACCGTATAGAAAACAAGGATGAGAACAGAACCAAGGACTTTGTTGATATCTTGTTGGGTTTCGTGGGATCCCAAGAAACTGAGTACAGTATTTCTCGGGACAACATGAAAGCCGTAATGATGGTAAGTTGATCTTGTCCACTCCTTTGATTAAGATTTACCCATCAGTTAATTTCTTGCAGTATAGTAGGCTATTATACAAAGATAAAAATTTCACAATTAACTTCTACTTTATTGGAATATTAATTACATCATTATAGCAATATAGGTTAACTCATATATGATAATCATTCCCGCTAAGAAAAATTGTGTAAGGAAGAGTCTATAACTTCGAAAGGATTCCTGAGTATCTATTAGATTGAAGTTTTTGCTCATAATTTCAAAATTGATCAACACACGCCATCGTGATGAATTACAAGTAATTTCTAAAAGCAATATTAAAATGTTATCTTGTTTAATTAAGGTTAATTGAAAAAAAATAAATTTATTCTTATAATATTAATGTCAACTTCAAAAAATATCATGTCACGTCAAAATTTTCTTTTTATCATGTGCTACTACATAAGATCGTGGTGTCACATAGGATATTTATGTTTTAATAAAAAAATATGTTATAACTAATTAACCCTAAAATTGTTTAGGCTGCCTTCTCCTGTTGCTAGTTTTCATTAGGTTCATTAACTGTGTAATACCCTCTGTGTCTCCCAATAACACTAAGTTCCCCCGTAAGCGCTTATAAAGGGAGGAAAAATCAAATCCTAAATATACCCCCTGCTTTAACCTGGGTCAACAGGTGGGGCCTACTTCACTTGGGGCACTTGCCTCTAAATTCCATTCCCACATTATTTTTCTGGGATTCGAACTTGGGACATTAGGTAAAACCCAAGCCGTTACCTAGTAGTTCTGATACTACTAAGCCCCCCATAATTATTTATAAGAGGAGGTGAAACCAATTCTTAAATATATGACTAATGCTAGTGACACCCACTGGAGTGTTGTGCTCATCGAAGAAATCAATGGCAATTGAAATTATTGTGGACATACAAGTGCTTAATTTAGTTTTTCTGAATACCACTATCATATCAGTTATAAAGAGGTTCTCACTATTAAAAGAGGTATCGAAAAGTTTGTTTTCCACCTCACTTTTTATGATTTTTTCATTGAAATGGATAACACCTCCTTTCCAAAAATCCTTGATCAGCCCAAGAAAAAGATTCCCAACAGTTAATTGCTTCGTTGATAGGAATAGTTTTCCCGCTATAAATTCTCATTCTGCCACATTAAAGGTGACTATAATACACTTGCTGACTATCTCTCTCGACCTACTAAACCTCTCTTGTTTGTCTCCTCTTCTTTAAAGCTTCCTTTCTTTGCATTAGTTAATGGAGTTTCCTAAGTTTGCAAAATACAAAAAACAGTTTCCTCCTTTGTTTTCTCAAACTTCAACCACTGTCGCAGACGTTTTTCTACTTCTTCATCAAAGTCTACCCTTCTCAAGTTTGACATTTTACTAGTTCCCAGTTACTTTGATGTCATTACCCCTTACAAACTCATGTATCATATTTATGATACTATCCATGAGTCTACTTTATGGCATCTCTGGGCTTTGTCTGCCCTTTATACTTGTTCTATTTCTTTCTTACCTTTTCATGTTTATCGACATCTGTCTAATCCAATCAATGCCGGTTCACTCTTATGGACTTTTTTTGGAATAGTTCCAACCATTAGACAAATGACGCATTGATATATCCTACTTTTAACTCATCATTGCCTATCAGACTTTTCTGTGGATAATCTCAAAGCTTATGCTATCTACCTTATCCACTACCCTTATTGTATGAGTGACTCTGGACAATTGTGTACATGCAACCATCTTTAGTTTTGGCACGCTTCTACAAATTGGCCTACAGAAAGTACATTCTTAACAGAAGAATTACATTCTTTCTTACACCAATTAAATCAATTTCAGAGTTTGGTCCCTTCTACCATCTGTACATCTCTTGGACCTTATTATAGAGATAATTCTCTTCTGAATCCTATCATAACTCCAGCCATGAATTAGTAGACTTCAATACATGATCACGTTCTTCACATACGAGCTGGTGACATTCCTTGTCCTACGTGATCACAGAACTATGAATTCTAGTCACCCATCTAGCCCAACATAAGAATCCAACTATGTTTCTGGCCATGGCCTCCCAATTGGGCTACGAATGATATCCACCAACTCATTGAACAGATTGACAAAGAAATGGATTTGACAGATGAACATGATGACCTCACTTTATCTCTTTAAAGTGCGACTCTTCTTTTTAGTAGTTTACTATTGTTTTTAAGTCTTTTGATGAAAGAGAATCTTTGTAGCTCACAAGTCACTATTCAAGATTCCATTTTATCATCATAGAAAGTAGTTTACTTTTTCAAAGTAGCTTTATTAAAGGTGTTACGATTGTACTTTAAAGTTACTTTCTTTTTTAAAGATGTAATAAGTGTGTCTCTTAGAGATATTTACTTTCGTATCCTTGCTTTGCCTATAAAAGCAAGGCTCCTAGTCAGTTGTAAGCAGAGGCCAGAGTCAAGTAAGATTGTAAACATAGTTTGAAGTTTAATGAACTTTGTTTTGAGTGTTTCTTTCTAAGTTTCTTCCTCTCCTGAAAACTTTGCGTCTTGAGTAATGTTACTATCTGTCACAAGTATGCTCTACACTCGTCTCTTTTGAGGATCTTGTGTATCAAAAAGTCTAAGACAGTCTAGAATTGTTTGTTAAACAATTCCGTTGTAAGATTAGATTTTAATGGAGAAAGAATGAAGGTACTGTTGTGACTATTGTTACATAGTAGGAAGAGAGGCTTATGAAGAGAGTAAGGTTTTTAAGAGGAAAGATAAGAGTTGTGTGCCTGTACAGAGAGAAGAGGGCTTTGTTGTCTTATACATCATACTTGAAACTTACCAATAGTCACAACAGATCCCAAGTTGTTCCACAATAGTCTACTAGACGTCTCAGTACTTCCAATCTGACTTTGGTTAATCGATGGTCTTATCTAAAGAGTTGTTTTAGCCAGTTTGATTGTCATATTTTTCTGTGTGCCCTTCAGGGTTTCTGGTGTGATAAAAACAGCTTTCCTTCCTCCACTTTCTTCAATATTATTAACTAACAGATCTTCTGGCCTATTAACTCAGACATCACCCCTCACTTTGGCTAATATACCATCTTTTGATTTCCTTGCTTTCTTGGTAGACCTACGTTGTTCAGGAATGGTTCTCCGTGGATCTCAAGATTCACTACTTTGATGTGTGATTCAATTGTGTATGTTATTACGATTGTTGTTTGCTCCTCAGGTCAAGGCTACCTTGTTATGCTAGTCTCAGAATTTCAGGTACTATGGTACCATTGAATCCAAAGCTTATGAATCCGTTGAGTCCTAAAACCGAATCTTTAGTACGTAGAAATGAGTGTAAGAGAGATTCTGCGATTACTCATTAGCGACACAAGTCCTACAAGTCCTCCTTTATTGATGCGTTGGCTTCCGCTTTAAAACATAACGAAGACAATCAGATTTTACTTGTCGCACAAAGCAGAGGCCTATATAATGGGTTGAATAATGTTGATTCCATTGCAGCAAGCATTTTAACGATGTGATTGGTTTCATTGCATGAGAGAAGTAAAAATGCATTGAAAACCAGCGGAGGAGAAGAAAGCTTGTTAGTTTTTTTTAATATTTTAACATTTTTTTTATTGAATGACAAATATTTTACGTAAACCACTGTTTTACGTGACAACCGCGTGAAAAAGAAAAGTCTAACTTGACATGCATCAATAGAGAATTTAAGGTTGACTTATTTTTATAAAAAATTGAAAAATTGAATTACTTTTTAAAATTTAAACTAGTATTTTAATATAGAGTAAAGTTAATTTTTTTTTACAATGAACCCTTTCAAGTATATACTGTTCAAAACTTCAGTTTCTTTATATACATTTTATAGTATTATTGTTTTAAAAGTACCTGTTAGCAAGTAGTATTTTATATAATTGAGTTATATAAAAACTACATTGCTTCTCTTTCATTAATTGAGATATATAATTGAGTTATATATTATTGTTTTAAAAGTACCTTAATGTCTCATGTTGATTTAATAATAATTTCAAAAAGTTTGCGATTACCAAAAACTACATTGCTTCTCTTTCATTTTTTAAAATCCATTGGTGCATAACCATATACTAACTAGGGGACATAAACTAGTTCATACTCTTTAAAGTGTCTTCTGTGATTCAAGACTTTCTACCTTTCCTTTCTTGAGATAGCATCCTGACTCGGACTTTGATCCATCTAATTTGGTTTCCTCATTCTGATTTCACTGGAGGACATGTTTGAAGCGTCAGCGGAAACCTCAACGACAGCAGTTGAGTGGGCACTATCAGAGATCATGGAGAACCCTCAAATAATGAAGAAACTTCAAAAAGAATTGGACGAAAAGATAACGCTGAACAGAATGGTAGAAGAATCGGATCTGGAAGGCTTGAACTACTTAGACATGGTTATCAAAGAATCTTTGAGGCTCCACCCGGTTGTACCATTGTTGCTTCCTCACATGTCAACTGAAGATATCACCATCGAAGGCTTTCATATACCCAAAAACTCTCGCGTGTACATCAACACTTGGGCAATTGGGAGAGATCCAACAGTGTGGTCAGATGCAGAAACGTTCTTTCCAGAGAGGTTTGTGGGGAGTAACATAGACTTCCGAGGAAAGAACTTTGAGTTACTTCCATTTGGTTCTGGTCGCAGAAGCTGTCCTGGAATGCAGATGGGCTTGACCACCGTGCGACTAATCCTGGCAAGGTTGGTCCATAGTTTTGATTGGGAACTTCCTGATGGTATGTTGCCGAGTGAGTTGGATATGACTGAAGTGTTCGGCTTGGTGACACGAAGAGCAACACCTTTACTCGCCACCCCCGCTTATCGCCTCACTGTTTGATACCTTTGAAACTTTAACTGCAATCCATTGCAGTGTAATCCCAGTTTGAAACTTTTCAATAAGGTAATTCCAGTTCATGGTCTATTAGTGGGAAACCATGACAATGGTACCAAGTCTCCATTCGCGTGGAGTATTATTATGTGGGACATAACCGATGTTTAAAGTTTTGGAGGATGAAGAATGTTAATTAACACATTATAGTAGTCCATACTTTCATTAGATATTTATTTTTACTCTGTTCGCATAGTCCAAATCACGAGAGTCCCATTTTTTCAATCAAACCAAACCTGAGATAAATAAATCTATCAATAAGCTATAGTTATTCCATATCAAATTTTATTTGTTTGATAAGTTATAATCTAGTTTATTAGAGTAGATCAAAAATTTGAGATTCAATTTTAATCGTTTTAATTTGTAGTTCTCTTTTGTCTTGTTATCCAAAGTCACTTTACAACATTAAGATCCAATCTTAAAATACTATTAAGTGGGACGTGCTTGTCAATATATGTCTCTTTATAATATTACATTATAAAATGTTTAATTCGTCCTGATTATACGTGATTGTTTTCGACTTTATGGCTACATAGGCGTATCTGACTCCACTTGGCGTGTCTGATCTCAAAGCGTCATTATTCAACTTACACATGGTTACGGAAGATTACACGATCATCCACACAGTCGTGTCCTCCATTGACATAAGTGTGTGCAGCCCACATCGTTACCTCATCTAAAAACAACTTCCAACCGTCAGTTTCTATTCTAGTTCTACGTACTCGAACTTCTTTCCTTTTGATTTGGAAAGACAGCTAAAACTTCTAGAGCTTGTATTTAGTGGCCTTAGTTAAGTCCTTTTCTTTAATTGAATAAATTGAGTATAGAATTCCTATGATCCTACAATTTAGTGATGTAATAAAGAACTGAAAACAAATGAAAAGGTGGAAGTTTTGTCCTATGTACACGAAAACACCCACCACCACACAAATGGTCCACTTGGACGTTCTACTACTCATAAGACTAATACCCTTGTTTGAAGAATTTTCATACTATCATAAGAGCTCATCTTGAAATTGGGGTTTAACCCGTAAAGAGCTTGAACTACTGTAGAGATCAAGAGAGTATGAAAGAGATTAAAATATATTTAACACAATATAAAGAAATTTAGGAATCATTAAGATGAAGACTCATTTTTCCAATGTAGGAAAGTATGAAAGAGATTAAAATATATTTAACACAATATAAAGAAATTTAGGAATCATTAAGATGAAGATTCATTTTTCCAATGTAGGAATGATTTATTTTTCATTACAGAGACTTGTATCAAAGGTATAACAATTTCATCATTTAAAGGAATGTATCAAAGGTATAACAATTTCATCAATTAAAGGAATAGATTTCTATCAATTTAAATTACACAAATATTTCATCAAATACTTTACATGCATCAAAAATTCATCCCAACATCCCAACCAAAATTACATCTTGTCCCTTCCATCACTGACATTTATACCTTAAAATTGTTTTCCAATTACATAATACCCAAATAAATGAAAGTTATTAAATACCCAAACTTTCATCCAACATCACACAAAATAAAATAGGTGAAAGGCAGTAAAAATACCTTTGCCGAAGGATACAATGACAGTGGCCGGAGAAGACAAACACTAACGAGCAGAAGAGGAGTTCACGACAAAGAAACCGGAGAGAGGAAAAATGCTCGAGAAAACTAGGGGAGAGACACAGGGCCAAAGAAGAAGATGCAGGGGAAAGGAGCTTTCGAGTGAGATGAATGTAAACGGCAACGACATCATTTGGTGTTAAATCAAACGACGTCGTTTTTATTTATTTAAAACACTGAAGCCGAAGCAAACGATGACGTTTACCTTGAAAATTTATTAACAGAAATTCTTCCGTCGGTAAACTCAAAACTTTTTTATTCCGCCAACAATTCTCGTTTTCTTACCGATGGGAATTTTATACCATCGCTAAAGTCCGTCGGAAATTTTGTCGGGATGTTTTTTTTTCCATATTTACCAACAGATATTACTACCGTTCCTAAATGAAAATTTTCTCAATAATGTCACCGATGGAAATTGATTTTCTATCGGTAATTTGCAATGGTTTTGTCTCCGTCGGTAATTTTGCAACACTAATTCTTACTTTTCTTGTAGTGATTCATGTCTAAGAATAACTTCCATATTTATTTAGCCAATAAGATTTTGTTCTATAATATGACAGAAAGGGATCCTATGACGCCATTGTCTTCAGGAAAGCAAACTTATTCTATTTGAGCTTGAGTTTTCTTGCATTTCCTTTTTTCTAATCATAGGACATTCGTGAGGATTATTTTAATGGTTTTGATCAAGTTCAAGAATAGGGATAAATATGAACTCCAGTAAATATTTGTAAGTTGTCCACTTTGATATCTTCCTGCAAAAGCCAATTTCCTGTTCTTCCAATATTTATCTAATTTCTTCTGAATCATCTCAAACAGAGAAAGGTAGTCATAATATTTTAATCTTGGTTTGCTAATGTGGATGACTAAGTATTTTATAGGAGGCTTCTCAATGTTGAACGTTTGTCCTTTAGCTAATCATATTGGTTATTTTCATATTTATAGAAGATAAATAGTAATATTTTTGTTCGGATTGATTGCCAACCCTAATATCTTACATTACAACAAGAAATCAGTTTCAAAACTTAGAAAAAGGAGAGATTAGAGGTCTTTGAGATTAATTAGACAAATGAATGTTTTGTTCATTTTTCCTAGCAGGATTCCATTAGAGAAGAATTTAAAGATTGTAAAAGAAATGATGTCATATGTTAGATGCCATATTCTTTTGAAAAGATCTTGCATTTAATGTGAAGTCCTGGAATTTTATTGGCATCAAGCTTGAGAAGGCCCTTTTCAATTTCATGCATGTTGAATAACATTTAAAGGCGTTCTGCTTAGAGAAAGACAAAGAGAAATGAAAGAATCAAGCTCTAAAGTGATATGGAGCTGGTACATAAATTCCCTACGATGCTTTAGAAGTAACCAAAAGCTAGTTTGATAATTCCTTAATCAGTATGAGTTAATCTAATTACATCTTTGTTAGCACATATGAGTTAATCTAATTGCTCTAATTTGTAACGTGCACAGCCTAGCCAAAAGTATCCCCCGTCATGTATATGAGGTTAGGCTTTGTCACAATCATCGTTTTGTCGTGTCTGCTAAGGTAACTCCAGTCATTCACACGAGGCTAGTCTTTGTCTCAATCCTTGTTTTGTCGTGTCTCCTAAGGTATCTCCAGTCATTCGTATGAGGCTAGTCTTTGTCTCAATCCTCGTTTTGACGTGTCTCCTAAGGTATCATTATTAGGAAAGGAGAAGTCGGTCACGCAGCGGAAACAAAGTAACCAAAAACAATAAATCTTTCCTTGTGTGAACAGCCACAACTAACATCAAAAGAAAAATAGCAGCCAACAAACTCACAAATGCAAGAAACAAAACAACAAAAAATAAAGAACATAGGCAATTTTTACGTGGAAAACCTCCCTCAATGTGAGAAAGGAAAAAAAACTACGGGACCTAGTCCAGTAAAGAAAATTTTCACTATCATCAATCAAGTTATAAAGAGTTTTTCACCTCTAGATATAACTAGAGTCAACACTCAGCTCAAAATACAACAATAATCATCAACAAAATGAAAGAATTAAAGAGTTGAGAACAATATCACCCTTAGAATCTAACGGCAACTTCGACTGAAGATCAGGGCACCTTAGAGAACTTAAATCCAATCTCCACCGTTCAGAATGAAGAACAACGAGAGAGGAATCTCTGGTTAAAATTTCATGTCGATCTGACAAGAAATCACCATGCGATCAAAGGTTAGAAGAATACTGCGCAAAGCTGAAAAAAAACAAAAATTCTCCTATTTTTCTCTTTTCCTCATCTTTTCTCTTCCGGCTGAACCTCTCCTCTCTACTCCTATTTAAGGTTAAAAACACCCCTTTATACTTAGGCTTTGGGCTCCAATTATAAGTGACCCAAACTCAACAAATCTCCCCCTCACAACTAAGTGAAGGATCTAGCCATACCGACCATCAAGCAACAAATCTCAAGCTTTTCCTTCGACAATGCTTTAGTCATCATGTCAGCACCATTATCATCTGTATGAACCTTCTCTAACTCTATCAACTTGGAATTCACCACATATCGTATCCATTGATACCTAACATCAATGTGCTTCGACCTTGCATGGAAACTAGCGTTCTTACCAAGATGAATGACACTCTGGTTGTCACAAAACAACACATACCGGTCCTGCTTGAAACCAAGCTCAAGAAGAAAGGTTTTCACCCACAGCAACTCCTTGCAAGCCTTTGTAGTTGCAATAAACTCAGTCTCTGTGGTTGACAAAGCAACACACTTCTACAACCTTGATTTCTATGCTATAGCTCCCCCTGCAAACTTGATCATGAAATCTGATATAGGCTTTCGAGAATCAACATCTCCTGCCATGTCTGCATCAGTAAAACCAACTAGCAAAGGCTTATCATCACCAAAATTAACACTCAAGTCAATTGTACCTTTGAGATACCTCATAATCCACTTCACTGCATTCCAATGCTCTTTACTTGGATTAGAGAGAAAACGACTCACTGTACCAACTGCATGAGCAATGTCTGGCCTGGTACACACCATGGCATACATCAAACTGCCAACTGCTGAGGCATATGGAACTTTCTTCATCTCTTTCTTCTCTTTATCTGTAGACGGACACTGGTTGACACTCAACCTGAAATGAGGAGCAAGTGGGCTAGCAATAGGTTTAGCCCCAGTCATACTAAACCTTTGAAGTACCTTCTTTATGTACTTCTCTTGCGACAAGTACAACTTCCTGGTATCCCTGCAACGAGTAATTCTCATGCCTAAAATTTGCTTGGCATGACCTAAGTCTTTCATGGAAAAAGACTTACTTAGCTACTTTTTTGACTCAGCAGTCCTAGAAGTATTCATACCCACAATCAACATATCATCGACATAAAGTAACAATATGATAAAATCATCATCAGAAAATCTGCGTACAAACACACAGTGATCTTCAGAAGTCTTCTTGTAGCCTTGCTCCCCCATAACTGATTCAAACTTCTTATACCACTGCCTAAGAGCCTGCTTCAATCCATACAAGCTCTTCTTCAGTTTGCACACAAAGTCTTCCTTTCCTTTCACCTTGAAGCCCTCAAGTTGTTCCATGTAAATCTTCTTCTCTAAGTCACCATGAAGAAAGGTTGTCTTCACATCTATCTGCTCGATCTCCATATCAAGACTAGCAGCAAAACCAAGAACTGTTCGGATAGAAGACATTTTTATAACAGGAGAAAAGATGTCATCAAAGTCAATACCCTTCCTTTGACCAAATCCCTTAACAACCAATCTGGCCTTATACCGCAGCTTCAAACTGTGCTCTTCAGCTTTGATTCTGAACACCCACTTGTTCTTCAAAGCTCTCATGCCCTTAGGCACCTTCACCAACTCATAGGTGTGATTTTCATGCAAAGATTTCATCTCATCTTACATAGCTTCAATCCAATGATCCTTATGCTCATCTTCAATGGCTTCCTCATAACATTCCGGTTCTCCCCTATCAGTAAGTAACACCCAATCCTCAGGTGAGTTATGGGAAGAAGGATCATGCTGTCTAGTAAACCTCTTAAGTGGAACAGTTGGCTCATCCACAACTTCAGGAACATGAACATCTGCCTCATCAACAACAACATTACCATCAGCATTTTCAACATCAACATGCTGATCAGGAACATGATTCTGGACATCATCATGATCATCAGGTCCAGCAACATTATGAGCAACAATATGAGAAATAGGATCAAGATCAATCAGGTTACTAGAACTAAAATGCCTTGGCTTCTTTACCTTGTCAATATCTTCAATAGTTTGATCCTCTATGAAGATAACATCATGGCTTCTCACAAGTTTCTTCTCAATAGGATCATACAGTGATAAGTGCATATTTGTCTAACATTTATATTTTAATTATTCTATTTTATTCCTCTTTTTGATTTAATTATTAGGACTTAATTTGATTTAATATTTCCTTGTAGGGAATTATAATTTTTGCATGATGTTGGAAAATTAAGAGAATAAAATCAAGAAGCAATAGCATTAGAGGGGCCATGGTTATTACAAGAATTAAGGAGATAGCAAAGCAGGGAAGAACGACGCAGCAACAAAGAACTTAAGAGCTACAACGTGG
>JAOTAX010000196.1:30424010-30439375 GCA_025629825.1 Erythroxylum guanchezii
ACAGTGAAATACAAGGTTCTTAGGGAAAATAACAAGATGAAGAGCAATGAAAATAACAGAGAGAATATCAGAGAAGGAGATGAGCAACAAGGAGAATTGGGTGAGAGAAAGAACTACAATCTACATAACCATTTTCATGATCTATTCTAGTGCCTAGCTCCCGTTTTATACTCCAATTGTGTCTGCTTCCTTCATTACAACGTGGCACCCTCCTTGGGCTGACTACATTGATGGGCTCAAACATGTTCATAACAGGTGATTCGTCGAGTCTCTCCTTGGAAGACTTCTTGGTTCTCTCACGCGAGACCAACGGAGCGTCCAGAAAAGGGGCGAGATCTCACACGTGAGACGCGTGCTCCCACCACACAGACAGCGACTCCGCCACTAAAAACCAGTGCTTGGCACAGCAAACTCAACTTGGCGAGATCTCGCGCACGAGATAGGCAAGAACGTGCTCCCACCACACAGACAGCGACTCCTCCACTAAAAACCAGTTCTTGGCACAGCAAACTCAACTTCCAACGATTGTATTTAGCTGAAGTATTACTCGGAAGTCATGAAGGATGGTGTCATTTGTAAACCCATCGAGCTTCTACAAGCCGGTGACAAGGCATGGTCTACGGCATTGGTGGGGTTATTTTGGAGCAAATGACCTGCATTCCCGGTGATCCATGCTTGGGCGACTGCCAGGTGGGGGAAGAAGGGATTGGAGAAAACCTTGCTTGTGGACAATGGTACCATTCTTTTTAAATTTGCAATTGATGGTAATCTGAGTGAGATCATTGAATTGGGTCCATGGCATATTGGAGGCCAACCCATATTTCTTAGGAAATGGCAACCGGGTATCGATTTTGATTGTGAATGCATTGAAGCTTTTACCATGTGCGTACAATTTCATAATTTGTTGTTAGAGCTATGGACAGTGGAGCGTTTTAGTATTTAGCTAGCTCTTTGGGTAAACCTCTGATAATGGATGCTCAAACATCCAATAAGGAGCGTATCGGGTATGCCAAGATTTGTGTTGAGATTAAGAGGAATTTTGATTTCCTTGAAAGTTTGGCAATGATGAAGTTAGGGGACATAGGTGAGTTGGTACCTTCAGAAGTTAAGGTTTCTTACCCATGGAAACCTAACCCTTCACTCAAGAAGTGGAAATCAACCGGAAGAGCATTTAACACTGGCTGGTAAGAGGAGATACTGGGTAGAAGTTCACACAGGGGATATGGAGGTTGCAAAAAATGTTCCCCCACTACCTAGAACAAAAGAGTTGATCCTTGAGTCCACTGAGGTGCAAGCAGAAGCAACTCCTGGAGTTGTTGGAAGACCTCCGTCTGCTGGAGAAAACACTTCACAACATCTGTTAGCAATTCACCTTCTATTCAACCTATACAAACTAAGCCCGTTAAAACCTAGACTCCTAGGGACAAATTGGGAAAGGGAGGAGTGTTTTTAGAAGGTAGTTATGGAGACAGAATAAGAGGGGATATAGCTGTATATCGAAGATAAAGAAGGGTACATTTTTGTAATCATTGTTAGGTTGGTTTGGCCTGGATTAGCCAGGAGGGGGAGCTTGCTCCAGCTTGTTATCACCTATCATACCATCAATAATACAGTCTCTATTGAGGTTCCTAACAATTGGTGCTTTCATTGAGAGACTAAAGAAGTAGAGATTGCATGTAAACACGAATGTAAGCTAGATTGTCTGCAGTGGAAGTGTCTCTTAGGAGACAAGAATCATCTATCTGTGCCCAAGAAGCATTGATTAAGTCACACAACACCACACTAAAAGACCTTAGGACATAGTTGAACACGTTGATGGCTAACGTCGAGACACTAGCAAAGTCCTAAAGCCTACTACAAACAGAATAGAGAGAAAGATTTCAAACTCATAAGGCCAAACCCCAGAGAAGCAGTGTATGGGAGAGGAAGGAGAAGGCTCACCAGTGCTAACCCATCTTGTGTCTTCTTCTTCTGGGGGGAAAAACCGGTAAATGGGTCTGAACCTTGCAGACAGGAGAGCCGCACTATTTCAGCGGCTATAGAGCGTGCATGGGGGAGTATAGAAACGCAGCAAATCTTCCGTCGTTCCACGGTGAAGACCCATTCCCATGGGTCATGCTAGCTGAATCTTATTTTGTGATTCATGAGATTCCTTCTGAACTTAGATTGTTGATGGTTCAGTTATGCATAGAGGGAATCACGTTGTACTGGTTCAAGTCCATACGTGAGTTGGATCCTTACATGACATGGTAACACTTCAAGCGCTCCTTGTTTGACCAATACGGGGGGAAAGGATGAAAGTAACCCAATAGAGCAACTTAAATCAATAGTCCAACGTGGGTCAGTGGATGGGTATATCGACAAGTTTGAGTGGGTGACGTCGCAAATCACCCATTTTCCCAAAGAGTGGTTTATAAGCTATTTTCTAGGAGGACTTCGTGAAGAAATAAGGAATCGCGTCAGGACTAATGACCCATCGACCTGAACCTGGTTAATTTTTGTCGCACACAAGGTTGAAAGGGTGCTGATCGGAGAAGGAATAATCCGACCCAATGAATCAGAATACAAGCCTGGGATTTCCATTTCTGGGAATGGATCTCAGCTGGGCATTTCCAAAGTCCAGCGACCAAGTCAAACGAGCAACACATTTGCAAACGTTAAAGGGGAGGGAAAGGAGTTGTCAAACAGGCCCCGAAACATGATGGTTGATGGTAATCGACAAAGTGGTTTAAAGTGGAAGGGAACTAGGAATTTATCTTATGAACAACTAATGGAGAGAAGAGCTAAAGGGTTGTGTTTCAAGTGTGGCCAAACCTTTGGTCCACTTCATCAATGCCCAGATAAAGAATACAAGTTAATTTTTTTAGGAAGGAGATGCAGAAAAAGAAACAGTAAATAATCCTGTTGTAGTGAAGGCAGGTAAGCATCAGGAGGATTGGGAGTTGGTTTGCAATTTGGTTGAGTACAAAGAGATAGGAAGAGATAAATCCTCACCGTCAGGATCCATGGTTATGATGGGTAAGCTTAACAAAATGCCTATTTTAATTATGGTAGATAGTGGAACTAGTCATAATTTCGTGTTGAGTAAATTTGTTCAGGCTATAGGAATCCCTGTTACTCCTACTCAAACCTTTGGAGTTAGATTTGGTGGTGGGCATCGATCTTTCTCACAAGGTGTTTGTAAAGAAATTAAGCTAGAAGTGAATGGAGCAAAATTTAGTGTGGATGCTTATGTTTTCAATATTAGGGGACCTGATTTTATATTAGGCATTGCATGGTTAGAGACACTAGGGTGGTCAAGTTAGATTGGAAGAGGATATTTATGTCTTTTGACCAAATGGGGACAGAAGTAACCCTGCAAGGAATTAATATGCAATGCTCTATTCCATATGCTCTACAACAGATGTTTAAACGTGAGGAAGTGGAGATTGAAGGGTTGCTCTGGTCCATAAGAATTAAAGAAATTGTAATCGAAGGGATGGGGTCATTGGGTTCAGAACAGCAATAAGAATTTCAGTATGTTTTAACCAGATTTGATTCAGTGTTCCAACTGATAAAATAGTTACCTCCCAAAAGAACCAGTGATTATATGATTGTTCTGAAAAAAAAGGGCAGAACCAGTAAGTGTCTGTCCCTATAGGCATATGCATCACCACAAGAATGAGATCAAAAGGCAGGTTAAGGAGTTGCTGGGACCAGCAGTTATCAGACCTAGAATCAGTTCTTTTTCAAGCCCCATGATTCTTATTAAAAAGAAAGACATATCATGGCGCATGTGCTTCAACTATAGAGCTTTGAATAAACTTACAATGCCCTACAAGTTTCCTATTCCAGTAATTGATGAGTTGATGGAGGAGTTACATGGGGCCAAGTATTTTTTTGAAGTATATTTGAAATCGGGTTTTCACCATATCAGAGTTAGAGAGGAGGATGTCTATAAAACTGGGTTTCATGCTTATGAAGGGCATTATGAATACCTAGTAATGGCTTTCGGACTCATGAATGTGCCTGCTACCTTTCAATCTACTATGAATTCTGTTTTCAAACCTCTGCTACGCAAATTTGTTTTAGTTTTCTTTGATGACATCCTAATCTATACTTCAGATTGGAATTAGCATCTGTAACATTTGGCCTGAGTGTTATAGCTATTAGTGGACAATCACTTGTACGCGAACAAGAAGAAATGCTTATTTGGCCAGCAACCCGTAGAATGCTTTGGTCATGTACTTTCAGGTCAAGGAATAGTTATGGATCTATTGAAAATTAAAAGTATTGTGGAATGTCCTGTACCTAAGAATATGAAGGGAGTAAGAGGATTTCTTGGGCTTACAGGGTATTATAGAAAATTTGTAAATGATTATGACAGAATTGCGAAACCACTTACTGAATTGACTAAGAAAAATGGGTTCATTTAGGGAACGGAAGCTCAAGTGGTTTTTGAGGAACTCAAAAAGAGAATGATCACATCACCTATTCTAGCTTTACCGAATTTCTCCAAAGAATTTTCAGTTGAGTGTGATGGCTCTGGGAGGGGATTAGGTGTTGTCCTAATGCAAGAAGATCGCCCCTTAGCCTACTTTAGCAAGGCATTAGCTAAATCGACTTATTCCAAGTCTATAGATGAAAAAGAAATGATGGCGATAGTGCTAGCTATTCAACATTGGAAACATTTTTTAATGAGGAGGCATTTCAAAGTCTATACTGATTATAAAATCCTTAAACATTTACTGAACCAAAGAATTCCATCAATAGACTAGCAACGTTGGTTGGCTAAGTTGTTAGGTCTGGATTTTGAAGTAATTTATAAGTTATGAAAACAAAATGGGGCTGTAGATGCCCTATCCAACGTGGAAGAAGATAAGTTGTTATTTACGATAGTTTCAGCTTCATTTTGGGTTAATATGGAAGTGATTCGGAAGGAGATTCAGGAGGATGCAGAATATAGTAAACTTATGGTGACTTTACGACAGAATCCAAAATCTAAGCCAAAATATCAATTGAAGGAAAACTTACTATTCTATAAGAAAGGTTAGTCCTCTCTCCTACTTTAAGATTAATTCCCCAGTTATTGCAAGAGTATCATTCTTCTCCTCTAGAGGGACATTCTGGTTTTCTAAAGACCTACAAAAGATTGGCTAATGTTCTATTTTCGCTAGGAATGAAGTCATTAATACATAAATTTGTACGGGAGTGTGCCATATGTCAAAGGAACAAATATTTGGCTATGTCTCCAACTGGTCTTTTACAGCCTTTGCCCATTCCTAAGCTGGTATGGGATGAAGTTTTCATGGACTTCATTACAAAGCTACCTAGATCCCAAGGTTATGAAGTTATAATGGTGATAGTGTATCGATTGTAGAAATATGCTCATTTTCTACTTCTAAAACACCCATTCTCAGCTAAAACAGTGGCTGAAGTGTTTATACGAGATGTGGTGAAGTTACATGGTATTCCTGCCTCCCTATTGAGTGATAGAGACCCTCTGTTCATAAGTAATTTTTGGAAGAAATTATTCAGGTTACAAGGGACAGTATTGAAGATGAGTTCCTCCTATTATCCCCAAACGAATGACCAGACAAAAGTGGTTAATAGGTGCCTGGAAACCTACCTTCGTTGTTTCACCTCCGAACCACCTAAACATTGGTCTCATTGGTTATCTTGGGCAAAGTTGGTATAACACTAATTTTCTTGTTTCAATTAAAAGGACTCCTTTTGAAGTTGTTTATAATTGTCTACCACCATCTATACTGCACTTCCTACAAGGAGAGACTCAAGTGGAATCAGTGGCATTAGCCTTGGTTGATAGAGATGAGGCTTTATGCCAGCTTAAGCATAATTTACTTCATACCTAGTCATCAATGAAGAAATCTGCAAATGCTCATAGGAGGGAGATACAGTACCAAGAAGGAGACTTGGTCTATATTACGTTCAGGCCACATAGACAGCTCACTGTGGCAAGACACATATGTCCTAAGTTATCTGTAAGGTATTATGAACCTTTTAAGGTCATTAGAATGGTAGAGCAAGTTGCTTGCAAATTACAGCTTCCACCTACACCTAAAGTACATTCAATTTTCCATATTTCTCAGCTAAAAAGGGCAATGGGTGATCACCCTATTGAGCAAGATCTTCCTCAAGGGTTAGAGGTGGACGTTTTTTAAAAGGTTGAGCCAGAGGCAGTCCTAGCTTCACGCTTCAGCAAGTCCAAAGGCAGAAAGATTCAGCAATGGCTAATCCATTAGAAGGTTAAGCTAGTAGGGGAAGCTACCTATGAGGATACATACTTCTTTAAGGGGCAATTCCCTTCTATTCCCCTTAAGGACAAGGTGCCTATTGAGGAGGAGGGAATTGTTAGCAATTCACCTTCTATTTAACCCATACAAACTAAGCCCATTAAAACCTATACTTGCAAGAACAAATTGGGAAAGGGAGGATTGTCAATTGCTATATAGGCAAGTTTGTTAAAAGGTAGTTATGAAGAGAGAATGAGAGGGGATATAGTTGTCTATTAAGGATATAGAGGGGTACATTTTTGTAATCATTGTTAGGTTGGTTTGGCCTGCATCAACTAGGAGGGGGAGCTTACGCCAGCTTGTTATCACCTATTATACTATCAATAATATAGTCTCTATTGAGGTTCCTAACAACAACAGTTAGAAAGCAGTCCAGCCAATCCCACTTACATCCTTAAGCTACCACTAGCTGAGACAATGTTGGATAATATTCAATTTAGAGGCATTGCAATCTGAGGATGCAATCCCACAAACACCACAATTGTCACAGATAGACATCAACGGGAGTGAAGAGACAATGGCTACACCCTCCAAGTCCAATTGAATTCTTAACTCTACAAATAACATAGCAGAAGACACTTCCCACCAACAACTAGATGGATGTACAGACAATGCCAGAAACTTATCAGAGCCTTCATCAGCTAAGATAATATTGAATAAGGCACAACATATGGTGATACACCAAAATGTTGATGCAATTCCACATAAACAACCCAATATCACTGGGATTGAGGATCAACAGATACACCCTCAAAGTCTGGTAGACGCTCAGCCAGGATAAGAGCAAAACTGAAGGGGTATTCCCTTAGATGACTATGTTAGTATGGAATATTAAAGGACCCTCTAAAACAGTCCATGGCAAAGGAGTTAGTGCTTCATAAAAGACTTATTTAGTATGTCTCCTTGAAACAAATAAAATGAAAGCCTCTCATACCTAATTAGCACTATAATTTTGGGTGCTAAATGGAAGTACATTAATAACCACTATCATCATTACAATGGCTGCATTGTTTGTCTTTATAATTCAGATTGCATTGAGGTGACAGCAACCAATCATAATGATAAGTTTATGCACTGTATTGTAAACTCCATGGTAATTCTTCTGCCTTTGAAGTTACTCTTATTTATGCCTCAAATTTTGCATTTCAGTGGGATAAATTATGGAAGGATATACAAATACTTCAAAATGGAATGTCCAAATTCTGGATAGCCAATAGGGATTTCAATTGTTCTTTGAATTTAAATGAAGTTGAAGGTGGCAATAGATACACATTGGCATTAGCAGAAAGTTAAACCAATTCTTTCATCAGGTGGACTTAATGGATCTAGGAGTAATAGGGAGGGTATTTACTTGGAGTAATAAGTAGCAGGGAGAGATGTTGATTTGAAAAAAGCTAGACAGAGCAATTGTGAATCCAATATGGATGAGTGAATTCCTATAATCATTAGTATGTTTTGGAGATAATATCCTATCAAACCATTCCTATATGCTCATCCAAAACATGGCTAAACTGTTAAGAGTGGGAGTTCCATTCAAATTCTTCAATGGACTTACACAGATGGTAGGATTTATGGAGCTTGTCAATAGTTGTTGGAGTCATGAAGTGTGGGGATATAAGACCTTCCAATTAATGCAAAAACTCAAAATAATTAAACAACTTATTAAAGTTTTGTAAGACAAAAGAATCAAGATCTGGATGTTAGCAAAAGGAAACTAGCCGAAGCACAGGACACTCATTAAATCATCTTATAAATAATGAACTAAAGGCTATTGAAAACCGATTGTTGAAGGAATACCAAGAACAACTAGCATACCATAATTCAGTCCTCAAGCAAAAGGCTAGATTGAATTGGTTAAAGATGGGGATTCCAACACCTAATTTTTTCATGCTTATCTACTGTTAAGAAGAAATGTGAATACCATAATAAGATTACAAGGCATCAATGGCAATCTGATCACAGGTCAGCAAGAGTTACTTAACTTAATCAGGAGATATTTTCAATAGTTGATGGGGACAAAAGACACCTCTCCATAGGGTTTTAATATCAAAGATATGTTTGGTATTTCTTTAAATCAAGCCCTTAATGACAAAATAACCATTCCTTTTACTTCATAGGAAGTGAAGTGCTTTTCAGCCTTCATCGATCAAAGGCTCCAGGTCCTGATGGATTCATGACCCTCTTTTTTCAAACCACTTAGGCATCTTTTTACAGAGGTTGTACCAGAGTTTTTCTCATCTACAACATTACTTAAGGAGGTAAATCATACATTTATATGTCTTATTCCTAAGAAGAAACATCCATCCTCCATAACTAGATATAGACCCATATCATGTTACACTATTGTTTATAAAGTGATTGTCAAGTTGTTTGTTCTAAAGCTAAAACTAGTTCTATCAGAAGTTATTCACATGGCACAAGGGGCATTCCTACCTGGGAGGAGTATTGGAGACAATATATTCCTTTTATAGGAGTTTTTAGGGGAATACCACTCAGGGAAGCCTATAAAAATTGCCTTATGAAAATTTTGATTTTTTTAAGGCATATGATACTATCAGTTGGAGGTAATTGCAAGAATGCCTAGAAGCTATAGGCTTACCAGCCAAGTTCAGAGATTGGCATGCATTCAAACATTCTCTTTCAGTGTAATGATAAATGACATTCCATCATTACCTTTCAGGCTCGCCAGACGTATTAGGCAAGGGGATCCTTTTTTCCCTTACCTATTTGCTTTAAAAAGGAAGGAATATCTCAATTGATCTCCAAACTTCTTGAAAGTAATGATAGCTTCCAGTTTCACCATAAATGTAAAGAGATCAAGTTAACATATTTAATCTATACAGATGATCTGATGCTTCTTAGTAATGCAGACACTCATTCCATCAGAATTTCGATAAATATCTTACATATATTTGCAGAATGGTCTAGCTTACGGGTGAATGTAGAGAAGCGCAGTGTGTACATCTCTTCAGATGTTTGTAACCAAGAGGAGATCAACAGTACTGTTGGCTTTAAAGTGCACACGGTTTTCAAATATTTAGGAGTACCAATTACATCTACTAAGCCTAAATTCTTTGATGTCATTTCCTTAATTGAGAAGATTAAAGAAAGAATCAACGCTTGGAAAAATCATTTTCTCTCAATGGCAGCTAGATTGATTCTCATCACATCGATATTGAATAGCTTGCACATTTATTAGTCTGCACAAGTTGTATTGCCTAAAAGGGTTATCAAGGAAATCGATAGACTTATGAAAGCTTTCCTGTGGTACAAAAAAAATAGAAAATGGTAAGAATGCCAAAGTAAAATGGAGCGATATTACCTTATCAAAGAAGAAAGTGGACTCGGTATTATCTCAATTTCACAAATGCAAAAGGTTCTTTATGTAAAAGAATGTGGTGACTCTTCACTTATAAAAAAGCATTTTGGATCAAGTGGGTGAGTGAACACCATCTTAAAGAGTGAAATTTCTAGCAACTTGGAAATTCTAATGAGTTTTCCTGGACTTTTAGCTATATTCTTTAATTGAGAAGCTTGGTCTACCCTTACATTAAGCATCAGCTAGGGGATGGTGAAAACATTTGGTTCTAGTATGATAATTGGACGTCTTATAGTCCACTTATCCAGAGAATAACAATAGCAAAACTTAGAAATCGTATCCCACTCAATGTGAGGGTCTCTTCACTCATCCACAATGCAGATTGAGGTCGCAATTTTAGAGGATTCTCTTTAATAATTGGTTAGTTGCCTCCTCTTCCTGATGAAATAGGAGAGGATAACATTATGTAGATGCCCAACCTAAGAGTTGCATTTCTTAGTAGCTCTTGTATAAGATATTTGCATATGATGTTGAACTGGTTCCGTGGTATGATATTCTGTGGAGGCCCGAAAGCTTCAATCTTCTTTCAGCCGGTAATTAAAAACATACTCAAAACTAAGGATAGATGGTTTGGGAGTTATGATCTCATTTGTGTTCTTTGTAAACATACAACAAAAAGTCGAAATCATTTATTTTTGAATGTATTTACACCAAGCCAATGTGGAGCAAGGTAATAAATATGCAAAAACTACCTAGTTATACTTTTGATTGGAAGGAGGCACTTAACATGATCATTGTCAGGACCAAGCCAGGTGAAACGAATATAACTCTTATTAAAATAACGTTTACTACCACCATTGACTCCCCATGGAAGGAGAGAGGGAACTAAGGAAGGCAAATATTAAATAGCTAAACACATTGTTAATTAGGTTCGAGCAGCTTTCATAGCTCACAACAGACATAACTCACTTAGTAATGTGATGACAAACACAACTCACCTAGTTTTTTTAGCACTTTATTGTAACCTCAACATATGTTGAATGCAAACTAATAATGCGACTCATTGTAAAGTTGTTGTAGCTTTTGCTATGATTAATATAAATGTTTTCATTTTTTGAAAAAAACAATATGATTCAAATTCTTTCTACATTGATTAATGAAAATTCTAAAACTATAGTTTTTCAACATAAAAGAAGCATGTTTAGAAGTTCATAATTCATATTTTGGTATTTATAGTTATATACACATTAAAATAATATGATTCAAATTCTACGGAGACATTAAAATTAATTCATACTTGCTTATCCAATATTTTAAGTTTGTTAAGATTTTTTATTTATAAGGTAAAGATTCTCTGGAGAGTTCCTATCAACCTAACGAAGACAAAGTAGAGAAATGAAGAATCATAGGATTTCTAATTTGCATTTTTTTTAGCAGATTCCTATGGAAAGATTTACTTTATAACAAAACCTTTCATGTTTATTCTTTTTCTTTTTTATTTTATTCAAATTTCACATGACAAGGATAAGGTTACGTATTATTAGACTTTTCCAGACCCTGTGGTCAATGGGATTCTCACTAGGTATTATTATTGTTATTTTTTTTCTTTATTTTATTCACTTGATTTCCTCTTTATGTCACTTGATAGTATATCATAGACTTCCCTAAACCCCGTGCTCAACGAGACTCTCACTGAGTATTATTATTGTTATTTTTTTTTCTTTATTTTATTCACTTGATAGTATATCATATACTGCTATAATAAATTAATATACTTCACATAGATTCTTAAGAAGATTAAGGGTTATAAGGTAATGCTACTAAAAATATTTGTAGATTTTATTCGCATGTGCTCTGATAATATTTTTATTCATAACTCGATTTTAATTTCTACGTAACTCACCTCTACCTGCCTTACAATTTCAGTTTTTGGATGTGGTAGATAATAGAGTTAGTACATGTGATAGTTTCATTACCATTGTGAACAATAAAAAAAAGGCACATTATTTCATAAAGCTTTAGTGATTAGCTTTTTTTAATTATCAAACAGTATGTTTACTTCTCTTCATAATACGACTAGGGGAGACAAAGTTGTTCATGGTCCTTTGCATGGTCACTTCGAATTATTGCTTGTTCATCCGAATTTCCATGCAGGACATGCTTGGAGCTTCAATGGACAGTTCAACAACAGTAGTCGAGTGGGCACTATCAGAGCTCATGAAGAATTCTCAGATAATGAAGAAACTTCAAAAAGAATTGGACGAAAAAGTCCCCATGAACAGAATGGTAGAAGAATCAGATGTAGAAGGCTTGAACTACATAGAAATGGTTGTCAAAGAAACCTTCAGGCTCCACCCAATTGCGCCATTGTTGATTCCTCACATGTCAACTGAAGATATCACCATCGAAGGCTTTCACATACCCAAAAACTCTCGCGTGTTCATCAACACTTGGGCCATCGGGAGAGATCCAACAGTGTGGTCAGATGCAGATACGTTCTTTCCAGAGAGGTTTGTGGGGAGTAACATAGACTTCAGAGGAAAAGACTTTGAGTTACTTCCATTTGGTTCTGGTCGCAGAAGCTGTCCTGGAATGCTAATGGGCATAACCACCGTGCGTCTACTCCTGGCAAGGTTGGTCCATAGTTTTGATTGGGAACTCCCGGAGGGTACGTTGCCAAGTGAGCTCGATATGACTGAGGTGTTCAGCTTGGTAACACCAAGAGCAACACCTTTACTTGCCATCCCCACTTATCGCCTCACAGTTTGATAACTTGAACCTTGAAATGAAATTCATCGCAGTGTGATCGTTAATCTGCAATTGAAACTTTTTAATAAGGTAATTCCATTTCTTGGTCCATTGGTGAATGACCTTGGCAATGGCAATGAGACTCTTTTCTCATGAAGTTTTATTATGTGGGACATAGCCATTGTTTACCCAATAATAGTTTTGTATCAATTTCTCGACACAAGTTATAGATGGTCATGGATTAATTTTGTCAGTTACTTGGCAATGTTTATTTAAGAAATTACATATAACTGGAATTGATTCGACTTTATATAGTTTCATTGCAAATTTTAACATTGTAAACATTGTTGAAGTTATATTACTTCTTGTTAAATTTTATAAGATTGGCCTAAATAAACTAAGCACATACAAAGCCTGTGCCACATGGAAAGAATTGATGCAACTCCGCAAGTTCACGGGTCTCAAGTAGTATAGTATAATATCGTTCCACAGAGAGTAATTGTATAAGTACTAGGCTTGGATCACTCAATTAATTGCATTAAGCAATTTGGTAAGAATGGGAAATTAAATTAAGAAATTTAACTATCAAAAATAACAAAATTAAAGCTAAAGAAAAACGCAAAAATCTCTAGGGGTTACTCCGAATGGAATGAGGTAAACTTCAAGGATGGTTCTACTTTTAGCGTTTTCCATGGACTTTACTTGGATCAATTTATGAGGCGAATTTCGGTAGATAGAAGGTTGAGCCTAGAGTTTCTTAGATCCTTTTTCAAGGTATCAAAGGAGTGTTACGCAAAAATCCTAGTCTACTATTGTAGCCTAGCAATCAAGCATAACCCATTAAGATCTTTGCTAACCTGATTTTCTCTCATAAATTCAGTCTATGTCTAAATCTGAAATTTATAAGTTTCCTGTTTTGGAGTTCCGTTATCAATTTTCACCTATCGGTTCTTCAATTAACAACTAATGTCAAGTAATGGTTGGTCAAACACAATACCAGCAAAATTATAATCAAAATAGAAAAATCAAACCTATAAATCTATACTCATAAAACAACCGAAATTCAATCCATAGAAAATTAACTAAAAGCTTTCCCCAACCTTGAAGCTTTGAAGAAGCTACTCAAACATAATAAGATAAAGACCACATAAATCAGGATTAGCAAACAACATAGAAAGACACAAAAAATCAGATATAAAAAATAAATGAGTTTTGGAATCAATGATTGCGTCCCTCACTGTTTGTGCGTCTCCTTACTGCGTGGTGCTCCTCTTGTTTCTAACAGCTCCTAGCCACCACCAACTTTCAACGTTCTCCTCCGTTGGTGTAGTCATCTCCAGTAGCTGCCAAAATTCGAGAGTATCTTGCTTCCCTCTAACCTCTTTTGAGTTTATCTTTGCTGGATCTTTTTTTCGTGAGTTTTCCCGCCTCTTGCTTTTTGCGTGGGTCCTCTCTACTGCCTTCCTTCATCTCCACGCTACACAGCACCTACACAAACGTCCAGCCTCCTTTTGTAGCTGAAGTGACCAATTAATGCTTACTTAATTTCTTCACAAACTTACGCACACACCACTGTTCACGCAGCCACTTTTTCCTTCTATTTTTGTTGTCTTTTTCCTTTCTTCACGCAGCACACTACTTCTGTTTTTACTCTCTTCTTCACGCAAATCACGCACAAATCTCCTCCAAATGCATGCTAATGTGACAATTTAATTGTTGTTAGTTTCTTTCTTGTGTGATGCTTGCGTTTTGGACTGCTATGTTGCGTTTTCTTCTTCTTATGTTGGACTGTTGTCTTAATCTTTTTTTGAAGTCTAATTTTTCCATGTACCCGTGACTCTCCTTCCTCTATTTAATTGTTGTTGTGGTCTTTACAATTGAAATCAAGTGCATTTCCTACAAATTAAACATGAACAATTATAAATGCAAATTCAGGTAAACTAAACAATTTTGCAGGAAAAATATATATATAACCCAATGATCATATGCAAAAACTAAGAGAAAATGCTACTCATTTCAATGATAAAAATGCCTGCAACAAATTCCCCTAAACTCAAACTTTTGCTTGTCTCTAAGCAAAATTAAGAAAAATTGTTTAAAATAGATTAAGGAGCACTCAATAATTGGAATTTTCAGAATTGCAGTAACCAATTAAATTTTACCTTTAGCCACTTATCAAACCATACCCACCTTCGTAGTGCAAGGATACCAATGCTCGCTTAAACACACACTCCTTGATTCAAGTATAATTAGAAACCAACATACTCACAAGAGTAGAGAAAAGCCAAATAAACTCAAAGGCAATTTACAACCTAAAAGACTCTAAAGGTATTATCGAATTAACCAATTCCATAGGCAAAATTCTCCATCCCATCTCCACTAATTTTTAACTCTCATTTTCAAAGGATCAAAAGGTCTTATTAGGGTTGTAATGGGGTTGTTGGGGTTTAAACTTAGCTTAGACCAAGGAAAAGGATAATAAAAGCTCAAATGAAATGGAAACAATTATTCAAGAAATAGAAAAGTGTAAGGGATCTCTTTTTTTTTTAGAGCAAGTAAAAACAGTGAAAACAAGGAAAAAAGCCCCTTTTATTTCTTTTTTTTGATATAGAATGATAAACTCAAACATGACAACATGTTATTAAAAACAATAACAATCACAAGGCTTAACTCAATATCAATGAATTCCCAAGTTTCAAATAATTGACTTTCCCTCAAACTCAGTTTCTTGTATACTAGGGGCAATAACCTGCAAAATCCTCACTTGCTTGTGCCTTTTTTTCTTTTTCTTTTTCTTTCTTTTCTTTTTTTCTTTTTTTGTATTCGTTTTTTTTTCAACCCCACACATAACCTACTCCTAAATAAACATTTCTGAAAAACCGAAGGGGGTTAATTTCGCGAACTTTCAGAATCATTTCTGGCAAACAGAAAATCAGAAAAATTAAAAGAACCAAAAATAAATCAACACCAGAAAATTTGGTAACGCAGTTCGGCACACCTTGCCT
>JAOTAX010000196.1:30464157-30498689 GCA_025629825.1 Erythroxylum guanchezii
TCAAGGTCAAATTGCTGATATCATGACGAAGCCTTTGCCTCGAGACCGCTTTGAGTTCTTACATGACATCAGGCTGCTTGAGCTCAGGCTCCTTCCTCAGGCGTCCTTCGCTTGCGAGGGGCTGTTAGGATAATTCAAATATATGGTTTCCATATTTAGCTCTAGCTAGTCAAACTGATAGCATAATTTTCTCCTCACTTATTACAGCAAGATTATAGGACATTCTGCATTAATTCTTCACATTTGTAATTTTTGTATATATGTATGGTATGAAATACAATACAGACAGCAGAGTACATACTGCAGAAATTCAAAACTCAATTCTTACAACAACAATGGTTGGGACGAAGCCCAACCTCATCTGCATGAGCGGACCATATCTTTTGACTAGGCTATGTAAAGCTCGCTGAGGGTACTTTCCCAACAAGTGAAGGCAACCGATAATTGGCAACCCTTTTGGACCAGGAGGTAGTTTCTTATCCTTGCTATTGCGCTTTCCAAGCCATGCTTGAAAGATCAAAGCTCGTCCTATCAAAGACAGAACTATCGTAACCACAGCCATGAAATGGTATAACCAAATTGATCCTATAAAAAGATTTATAAGTAACGGACAAGAGCATTAAACTTTCCAATCTCATCACCAGGAAGGGAACGAAGTGACTGTGAGTCATTGTTTACCTAGGACCTGAAGATTGATAACTTGTTGTATCGAAAATACAAGACGACTAACCGCAACACCAATGTTTAAGACGAGGCTGTGTAAATATTTTAAGATTGCTCATATGCTACGTGTATCTATATATTCTACACACATATCCACCTCTCGGATATGATGTCATAATTACCATCACCGCTCCTAGCCAACATGCTTAAAAATCAACATTAACACAATTCCTTCTCGCTCGTTCCTAGTGTGAGTTGATATCTACAAGTTTACATGTTTGCTCCCTGCTCATTCGAATTGATTTTTCCTACGAAAGGTGATGGGATTGACCCGGCATTTGAGCTCCAAAACTTAGGCTAAAAAATGAGTTAGAGAAAATAAAAGTTTAGGCTTGGCAACTTAGGATTCTATGTACTTACCTGAACTTTAGAATCTCATCTTTGTTTATATGCTTTGGGGCATCCCTTTTTTTTAATAAATTAGTGAACTCTAATTCTTGAAGAAAATAAAGAATTTAATTGATAAATATAAAATAAACAGAGTTTAACGGTGTACTCAGTTTAAAGCTAACTATAATATTGATTAGGAACTTCACAACCAATACAAGGATCAAGCCTAAGAATAACTATCTTAGAGACAAGTGTTCTTAACTTAAGCCATTTGTTAGTTCATGTGGAAACTCGGTCAAATTACCAATTTTAATGATTGAATTTTTATATTTTTGTTATTATACTTCCTATTTAATTAATATGTATCCGATTTTATGTATTCAGTAAGAATTAAAGTGTGCAACAGAAGCATGGGAATCTACGTGAGGTTGAAGCATAGTTTTGTATAATTGAATTCATGAAATTTCCTCGAAGGAGAGAAAGATATATTTATTAAATTATTTCTGTGAATTTAACAAGTTGTTAATGTGAATCTAATAATAAAGTTTTGAGTGATTAAACGTTGTTATTGAGTTTCAGTCCACTAAGAGTGTAATCAAAATGATTTAAGCTCGAGACATCACAATCACTTAAGGCTAAATGCCCAAATTGGGGCCTAATGTTTTTAAGTTTGATCAATTTTAGACTAAACTTTTAACTTGCTCAATAAAAGTCTAAACTTTCACAAGTCTGTTTAATTTTAGGCCTTTTTTTATGGAAATTAGGGTGTGTCATACACGCATCGTTATAATATATAAGATGGCCCCATTACTATATTTTTAAATGTCATCATTAAAAAAACAAAACAAAAGGCCATGGGGAACGATAAGCTAATTCAAAATTTACATAACCCTAATTTGACTTTAACCCCCAAATATTCACTCACCTTCATCTTACCTTTTTCACACATCTTCATCATCGGCCGATCTACGCTCCAATCTTCAGTCAAGAGGTTCTCTTGCCTGCTTCATACATCAACTCGTTGATCCACCTTCAATTTCTCTCCGACAATCACCAAGTACATTTGATATACTCATTACTTTGGTCTTTTGTGTATTATCTTTCAACCTAGATATGCTACACCTTCACGATATTGTCCCCACTGGGTTTTTCAGGATGAATGTCCCTTAAGTAAGATTTGTGATAGAATTCGCAACCTTCTTCAATTTTGTAGCGATGATCTTTAAAATTACTTTGTGCAATCGGAAATAAGGAGAATACTTAGTCATACCATACTTCATTTGAATGGGTAGTGGTTGAAGTAAAGCAGGAGAAGTCATTTTCTCATACTTATTCTTTTAACATATTTTGCATTCCTTACGTATTCATTTAAATCCCTTTGTAACTTATGATTAAAAAAAATCTTAACTGCTTACACATACTTAACCAACCTAAATGACCTCGCTAAGCTATTGCATGAAACAATTATATGAGGTTAGTACATAATGCCACTATGCATGTAACAATTATATCATCTTTTCAACATATGTTTGCTAACATATTCTATTAGATGGCACTCTTGTACAATCATTATCCCTATTCCTTCACTATACACATCCACTTTTAAGATATTTATTCACTATACTGTTCATATATACCTCTTAAACCATATGTTTGCAATGAATTAGTTGGTTGATGAAATTATTATGAATATGTTAAGCATCATGAGTTGTGTTATGCTTCAATTTCTCACTTTGACTTTAGTGTTTCTTTTCACCATTCTGACTTTGTCTCTTTCTTTTCCTGTGGTTGGTCATTTCAGTTTGGCATAATGGCATTTGATGGGGTAATTCTAAGGTTTCACCATGTGAGATGTTTTACTAATGTGGCTGATAATGTTAGGTATGAGGGTGGTTTTGTGGATAAAATTCAATTTGATCCTGACTTTCTCAGCTACTTTGAACTGATTGATGTATGTAAGAGAAGTGGATATAACGATGTGAAAAAGATTTTTTATCTTATACATAGTTTTGAACTGTCTAATGGTTTAAGGGTTGTACAAGATGATGCTAGTGTGTTAGATATGGTTAGCGAGATGATAGGTACAAGTGGTATTGATATTTATATTGAACATGATGTAGATACCGCTGTTGAAATGATTGAGGATGAACCTAATAAGCTTAATTAGGATAATGTAGTTGAAGACAATGGTCAGGATGTTAATAATGTAGGGCTTGGAGGTAATGTAGGAAATTTAAACAATGTGTCAAATGTGGAGGATGAAGATGATGCAAATATAGAGAATGAAGATGATACAAATATGGAGGATGAAGAGGATTTAGAGCAAGCAGATGAAGATAATGATCCGGATGAAGCTGATGGAGATTATGGAGAACATGAAGATGATGCAGGTGATGAAGATGAGGTAGTTTTGTCTTAATATTATGACAGTGATGAATATGGAAAACTTGTTAGTGATATAGATAATATGGTAGATGTTGCTACTAAGAGGAAAATAAAACACCCTATGTATGATGAAAATGCAATTGAGCGTTACAATGAATTAGGGATTATTTTTCTTAATCATTTGCAATTTAAGCGTTTAGTTAGTTTGTTGTTTATCAAACAAAGAGGGTTGTCATGATTACCAAAAATAAGCTTAAATTTTACCAAGGTAAATATAGGACAAAGAATTGCCCTTAGTATATATAGAGAGCATTTGATAGGAAGCTACAATCTTTTCAAGTAAGGAAATTTAGGGACACCAATGACTGTAATAGCGTATATGCAAATCCTAGGATAAACACCAGCATCTTATCTGACTTTTTGAAGGATAAGATTAAACGAGAGTCATTTTTGAAAATTGATGATATCAGATTTTATGTTAAGGATACAAAAGAATAAGAAAGTGCCCAAAAAGTAAAATCTTGACCACGTATCTAGGAGGGGCATGATCATGACATGCAACCACTGCCATACAGAAAGACACAACAAAAGAGGTTGTCCTTAGAAGGGCAGAGAGGTAATTTCTATGATGTTTTGTCTTTTATGTGGTACAACTAAGATTCCTTTCCATAGTCGCGGAAATCTAATAGCTTTTTTTGTTTCATTTTTACTGTTATCAATAGCAGGTTCTAGCCTAGTTTCAAAATCCTCACCCAGACCAGTTAACCCCAGAAAACATATCTACTGTTTAAACCAACACTGAAATCCCAATAAATACCTTTGCATCTGCATCTAACAATGCTGAAAGGGGAAAGAAAGCTAAAAGAGGAGCAAATGCCTCTGCCTCAACCTCTGCCTCTGTGTTGTATCTACTGGTGCCATAACTACTTTAGGTACTGCCAATACCTCAAGTACTACTCATGTATGTGGAAGTACAAATACAACAGCCTCAGTTGTTCTCCCAACACGTGGAGGTGCTTCAAAAACAAATATATATATATACCAAAAAGACCACCAAAGGAAGAAGAGGGCCTGGTTATGGTGTTGCAAATGATGGAAGCAGAATGAGGATGTATGGTGCTGGCAGATCCACCCCAAATTCTCAAGCGAAAATTTTAGAAAAAAAGGTCTGTCATATACTCTTTTCTTCAACAAGAAGCAAATAGGAATTTCAATATTTGCATTCTTATTAAATGTAAGTGTTAAATAGTTGAATGTAAGTGTTAAATATTTGCATTCTTATTAAACATTAATTAAGTGATACAACTTAAGTTAACAATGTTTGCATTTTATCTTCAACCTGGAAGGCGAAGTCAGAGACTACTAAACCTTGGGCAAAAATAAAAAAAGAGCAAGCAAGTTATTACTGGGCATATGAATCTAAGTTAAGAAAGTCAAACTGCATCTTCAAAGGGAAAGGAAAAAATGTAAACTAAACTATGTTTGTTAGTGAACTGAACAATTTTATGATATTTATGTGCTGAACAAGAAACTGAAACTGCATCTTCAATGTACATACCTTATATCCATCAATTTTGTGATATTTATGTACTGAACAATGGTTATGAGGTTGGATATCTACTGAGACGTTGGATATGTATTGAATGTAAGGATCTTGATGGCATTTATATGTTATTATATGAACGAATGCAATGACTACCAATTTTAGTCTTAATTGCTTTTCTTTTTGGGCTTTTTTCTTTTTTTTAAGTTCATGAATGCTAGATGATGAAACTGCATTTGTTTATGTATGTCACAAAACACTTTCACTAAGCTCAATAGCATTTACACAAGATGTACATTGTGAATAATTAACCTCATAATTTTACAACACATAATTTCCAAGATATAAGTCCTTAATGTCACAATCATAATATGGTTCCAAATGTTGAAACATCAAACAATTGCACTTTCCAATATCAGGTAAGCTCAATTACATTTAGACATTGTTCTATTACAAAAAACAATTTCCAGGTAAGGCTTTAAACATACAACTATTGCCTTCATTATTTAGGCTAATAAACATAAGCAAAACTACTAAACACAAGCTTAAACAAGCTACAAATTTCCAACACTTTACTGAATGTGTTTCATTACTACTCCTCATGGCATCTAACTCATTCTTCAACTTCAAATTTTCTACAATCATTTTAGCTTCCAAAACATATATTGCATTCTCTCTTAACTCTACCATTTCAGCCTTCAATAGATTACTTTAACGGTATAGCATCTTCTCTCTTTTTACAGCTTTAAAATAATTTGTCTTGCTTTAGGAGAAAATCTTTGATCATGTCATGCATGAAATCCACAAACATTTTCACTCTACCATCAAAGAAAAAAATAGCAATTCGTTAATGAAAAATATGAACATATTTATAAAAAATAGCATTAAAATGTACCAAAATTATCAACAAAAAAAGTCGACAGCCATAAAACCTTCTTCATGGATTTTTATCAGTTCATAAAGTCCATCTAGCTGTTTTCAAGTTCCAGTAACAATATTTAACCTCTCTGTTATAGTTCCATTCAAATAGGTAAGTTGAAGAAATCAGTTTGCATGACCTTGAATCAAGCTTAAATCACATTCCTCTACTGTCAAAGATAAAAATTTCAAAAGTTTCCATTAATCATAAAATTACAACCAAGAAACAACAAACTAAATCCTCTAATCAACCTCATTACTTTGAAGAACTACTAATTGAGCGCATTCTCAAGTATTACCAACTGATGTCTTCGAAAATGTAGCTCAATCCTCTAATCTACCTTTTTATCTAATAGGTAAATTACAATGTTGTAATGTTGATTATGTAGCCACTGATAGCAAAATGGTCTACAGAACTGAATTTGTATGTTGCTAAGAATCTACATCTCTTCTATAAATGTCATACTTTATCTTAAACCAAACGAATAGAGAAAAACAAAACATGGATAGTAATAAGGAAGCTAAACCAAGTGACATAAATCATATTCTACATACAATGTGAAGTAGATCTGGAAGAGAAGACTTCATCATATCCTACATAAAATGTATAATAGAATTGTACATGAAAACAATCTATTCTACAAGCTATTCAGCCCTATAATCAAACCCATTTAAAGAAGATTAAGGAATTTACCTCAATTACATTATTAACGAAACTTTCCATAAAAAGGGAAAAAGGGGGAAAGAATAAAGTGAAGATTCAAACACCAAAATTTATATGCAAAAATTAGAAGGGAGCATTAGTTATTCCCTACTTAGGGCTTCAATTAGAATACTAGTACATCACTATCTTATCTGTTCAAAATCCAATCATAAACAAGAAGAAATTTTTGGGAGGAAACCAAAGGCAAAAGAGGCACATGTATGTTTCGAATCTCCAAAAACCCAACCACCCATTCACCTCCAACTTCAAAAGAGAAAGTTCACACTACTGGAAGGCAGATCTGCGATTATGTGTGAAGTGATGATTCGTGTAGAGATTGGAGTGATCGCACAACCAAGAGAAATATGGTGAAATTTTAGGGGATTAAATGTTGATTTAGGGTTGAAGAGTAAAAATTGAAATGAAATTAAATATTTTTTGTTTTATGAAAATCCACCTGGCTTGGCTTGTATATGTTTTTTTAACCTGGAATCTAAAGACTAACAGGACTGCATGTAACGGCACATGTATGACATGCCCTAATTTTTGTCCAAAAAAGCCTAAAATTCAACATACTCGTGAAAGTTTAGACCTTTATTGAGCAAGTTAAAAGTTTTAGTTAAAAATTGATCAAACTAAAAAACATTGGCCTCAATTTAGGCTTTTAGCCCACTTTTTAATTTTCCATATGCGCATTACTCTAAACGTAGATCCATGTACATTAACTGATAATGCCCATAGTCAAGTAGTCCAATTTAGAAAATTGACTTCGAAGATTATAAGTTTTAAATGTCAAAAATTACGAAAAAAAAATATGCGATTCATAATTGCTAAAATTATCTGAAACCGAAGACATGGCAATTGGGTTAAGCCTTGGCCCGACCCGCCTCAGCCCAACCTAGAGTCTACTGGCCAAGCCCAGCTTAGCAAGGCCTCGAGCTTGATTTTTTTAAAAAAATTGGCATTGGGTCGGGCTTGGGCTCAAGCTACCCTGGCTCTAGTTAACCAAAGACTTTACTCTTATAAAAACAATGTCGTTTTTGTATTTTTTTAATTTTTAAAAATTCAAGTTAGGTCGAGTTAAACTCAAGCTAGGATTGGGCTGCCTCTGGCCCGATTGAGCTTGGGCTCTAGCCTGCTGCCTTGGACCCAGCCCGAAGGCCCAGTAACAACTCATTGTCACCCCTAATTGAGATAAACGTAAACTTGTACTTCAAATCAGGTCGGATAGTTGAGCTCAAACTTATATTCAATTCAAAACTCAATTTTTTATTAAAAAATATCATCTCAATTTAAAATTTAATTAACGCAAATCAAGTTCTTCCTCTTCAAATTAGGTTTGAACTAAATTATCACTCTTAAAATTAAGTGGTATATGAAATTTACCCAAAAAAACTTTAAAAAATATAAGGTTAATATTAGTGTTGCTGTGTAAAGCTGAAAAGTTCTTAGGTTTAGATTATTACAAATTTAAAATTAAATAATACATAAATATAAATACAATTCGTGATTGAATAATTTAGATTTATCTGACTTTTTGACTAAATATTTATTATTATTTATTACCTAAAAGTTAAAGTGTAGGAATTTAAATTTTATAATCCACTAAACCCTTTCTTTGGTAGACTTAAATTTTGAGTATAAGAATTATGAGCTTACAAATTTGTAATTAATTACGGGTATTGGGCATCCATTAAGATCAGTTCATAATTTATTCCAGCTAACTGATAAGGGCGGCTTAGTGTAATAATGACAGGTAACCAATGAACCAAGTCCAATTATTCTAAGGCGACATCAGGCTATTGCCACGTGATCAACTCAACAAATTAGCTCTACTAACTTCTTACGACGGTAACAGGCCAGGTTGGGCTAAGCTCAGAAACTTCTGCTAGGACGCGAGTCCGACATGATCTAGATGTCGTTTTTCGCAAAGTGAGGGATGACATTGGGGCCTTTGCTGAGACGGGTCTTCAACCTGATTTAAATGTCATTTTCTGATAAATGAAATCATTTTTTAATAGTTGTTATCTTTATTCAAAGACTCAATTATTTAAAAAAATTAGGCTTGAGGTTTAGTTAATCTCGGTCAGGCCTAGTCTGGATCTAATGTTCATCCTTATATAAAAATATATATATTAAATTTATGTTTTTATAAAAAGATAAATTATCCAATTAGTATTTTAATGCATATTAAATAAATATTCAAATTTAAATAATAATTCATAAATTAAGTATTTTTAGTGTTTTATTTAATAAATTATTATATCAAAATTAAATAATAAATACTTATAAATTTTGGTATTTTATATTTCTTATCAATCTTTTTTTAACAACACTAAATAAATTTAATTTTATCTTTGACTCGAGTAGGTGACTTTTAAACTAGTTAATGCATTCAAACTTTTGCTTTTTGAATTGAATCACTCTTTGAAAACAATTAAATTTTACATTCTTAATTCTTAAATTTTGTTAGAAATTTTGTTATATAATATTAGATTACCAAAGAAAATTTTATTACTTTTATCTTTGACCACCATTTTGAGTTAATTAACTTTTAAATTTTATTTAGTTTATATTCACAAGTATTGATTAAAATTTAGCATTTTTTAGTTTAACTTACAAACTAATAGTTGCCTTTTTATCTATTTTTTTTGAAAAGACGAAAGACGAAAATAGAGAAACATCATGTTCAATTTAAGTAGAAAAAAAGAAATTCAAATAAGTTACAATCAATTTATTAAATTAGATTATTTAAATACAATTTTACGATTAGCTGATAATTTCATTTTGAAAAATTATATTTAATTTGGATAATTATTATAATATAGAGACTTTTTGACAACTAAATTAAAAATTGGGGTGATTCTCTTTAACAAAAAAAACAAGCATTGATGATATTAATTCTTAAAAACAACAAAAGAAGATAAACATAATATAATTAAAAAAATGAAATTTTGTTTTTGAAAAGCAGTTGGACGTTGGAACATCATGGGATTGTACGGTCTAGTAAGAAGGAGCCAAGACCAACTGCTTTCTGCAGCTTAAGCAGCACCTGCACCTAACGGTCTCCTGAACGTCTGGTGGTTGAAAGTCCAAGAGCAAAACAGCACGCTTTCAGTATCTGAAAACCATTGAATCAGGTACGTATGACTTTCCATCTAAAGCATACTTTTTTAAAAAAATCATTAAATCACTTGTGAACCTTTTTTTCCTACCTTCTCTTCAAATCTTCAAACTCCATAATAGTACAGGAATGCTCCTCTTCTGCGTATATCGCCTTGCCCTTCACTTGAAAGTCGTTTCTTCTGCTGTTGTCAATGGGGTTTCCAAAGATTTTCTCTTTTTTCTCATTCAACCACAGAAAACAAGCTAACAACCACCTTCCTTCTCACAGTCCCATCGGGGAAAGCCTTGTTAGCAACCCTGATCTCCCTAACAATGATGGGTTCCCAAAGTCTCTGTTTCAGTATCTTCGTGGGCTTATGTCTCGAAGTAAGTTTCTCTTTGTTTAATTAATCGTTTTTGGAACTAGAAGTTTGGTTTGCTGAGATGTGTTCCGGTTATTTTCGTTTAATGCGCAGAGAAAACTGATGGGGGGATGAGAACAGAGGAAGAAGAGAAGGTGTATTCTTGGTTATATGCATTGGCGCAATCAGATAAAGATTTGGTTTTTGAGTATGTTCGATCCACAGAAAGAGGTTTGTTTGCTTCTGTTTGATGTGTTCGGATGAAAGTTTGACTCTTTGTTTCTTTTCTGTAATACTGATTGAAGACCAGATAATTAGCAAGCTACTCTGAAGTCAGGCAGGTTGATTCTAGGAAATCAAAATACATATTCAAGTTCTGTTCTGTTTAATGATGTTGAATATAGATTAATGGTCATTTCTTTTCAACTTTTGACATGAACAGAGTGAAGTTTGCTTATTCAATGCTTAATATAGGTTTGAGCTTCACTGAAGCTGAGAGGAGATTGAAAGAAAATGGACCAAATGTTCCATTGGAGTATACTTTTCCAAGCTGGTGGCAACTCCTGTGGAATGCATTTTTTCATCCATTTAATATCATTCTCATAGTGCTTTCAGTACTCTCATTCATAGCCAGTGATAATCCAAACGGATGTATCATGCTCACGCTGGTTCTTATCAGTGTCTCCCTCAGATTCTTTCAGGTACTTTTATTTGTTGTTACCTGATACACAATGGAGGCTTCTTATTACAGTCAAACATGGGCCATAATCTCTATGAAACTTCCAGGAATACGGCAGTTCAAAAGCTGCTATGAAGCTCTCTGAGTTTTTAAAGTGTCCTGTTAAAGTTCAGAGATGTGCAGGTAGAGTTGTCCAGACAGAGTTAACAGTTCAAGTTGATCAAAAAGATGTTGTTCCAGGTGACATTGTCATTTTTGAACCTGGAGACCTTTTTCCAGGCGATGTGAGACTATTATCTACACAACACCTGGTTGTGAGGTTAGGAACTCTACAACTTCCCTGCAATCTCTAATAATGGTTTTTTGACTTCTTGAGTTGATTGCAAACACTTCATAATATCCTCTTGAGCAGTCAGTCATCATTAACTGGCGAGTCCTGGGCAACTGAGAAAACTGCTGATGTCAAAGAAGGAAGAAGCACTCCATTGCTGGAGTTGAAGAATATTTGCTTCATGGTATGCTATGTGATATTAGAGAATTTGTATTGGCAAACACATTGACAAACCCCCTTTCAAAGATGCTGCTTTCATGAATGCTCAGCCAAAGAGTGTTCTGATATAATCTTTTCTTCTGCTTGGTACTGAGAATTATATCATGTCTGACGCATTTATCAGGGAACAAATGTGGTATCAGGTAGTGGGACTGGTCTTGTTGTTTCAACTGGAGCCAAGACTTACATGAGCACCATGTTTTCCAGTTTAGGGAAGCACAAACCACCAGACGGATTTGAGAGTGGCATCAGGAGAATATCATATGTTCTTATTGCTGTCATGCTATTAGTAGTCACAGTCATGATTCTTGCAGACTATCTTGAATCTCGCAATTTGAGTGAAAGCATTCTTTTTGGACTCTCAGTAGCCAGTGCACTTACTCCCAATATGCTTCCCCTCATTGTCAATACAAGTCTTGCAAAAGGAGCAGTTGCCATGGCTAAAGACAGATGTATAATCAAAAGCTTAGCTGCCATACGATACATGGGATCCATGTGAGTTCTAAATTGAGTCAAAACACACGTCCACAATACTTTTGGCCAATACATTATACCATGATGAGTAAATTACTTGCCTTTTTCTCCTTTTCTGGTTCAACTTAGGGACATCCTTTGCATCGACAAAACCGGCACATTGACAATGAATCGTGCAATTGTGGTTGATCATCTTGACAGTACAGGTTCAAAAAGAGAAAACGTCTTGCACTTTGCATTTCTCAACTCCTACTTCAAGACTGATCAAAAGTATCCTCTTGATGATGCAATTTTGGCATACGTGTATACTAACGGTTACAGATTTCAGCCATCCAAGTGGAAAAAAGTAAATGAACTACCTTTTGATTTTATTCGAAGAAGAGTGTCTGTGATCTTGAAAACTGAATCAAATGCAGTAGGCAGAATTACCCCAATCTTTGATCAGTTTATGGTGACAAAAGGGGCATTGGAAGAAGTAATGAAAGTTTGCTCCTTCATTGATCATGCTGATAAAGGTACAGTTACAGCTTTTTCTCCAGAAGACTATCAGAGGATTCTCAACATGGGGGAGGAGTTAAGCAACCAAGGATTAAGGATCATCGGAGTAGCCATAAAAAGGCTAGCATTGGTGAGTCCGGATCTCTATTCAGCTTGCTTATTCCTATCTTGTCCATCTTTAGGATTGATAAGTGCTTCATTTTCATTACCCTTCAATCTGATTAATCCCTTCAAAGGTCATAGATGATCCTAGGTTTTATCATAAACCTCATAAGATTCACATGATAACAGATAAATCGGTTTACTAAGCAGCTACTGCATCCTATTTTCTCAACAATTTTCCTAGTTGCTGCAATCTATAAATGTAAATCCTCGAGCAAGTTACATGCAATATGAATTTCATGGTAGGTTCCTTGTCTGAATCATTTACAAATACTCAACTAGAGATAGCAAGCTGAAAATGCACTGCAGTCTGCACAGTGGCAAGATACTCCACAAGCACAGTAATAGCATTTCCCACATCATCTTCAAGCTTCAATTATATTACATACAAGAGAATAACTTTGTAGATGCTTTATGTTCCTAGTTCCAACTGTGCACGGGCCTGTCTATAAATTTGCAGGACTTGATTTAGCAACATCTTGAGAGCAGTTGCATACTGCATTCAGTTGAGTTCAGTTGAATGACTGGCTATCAGTAACAAATATTAGAGCCTCTTGAATGATCACTTTTTTGTCTTATCATTAATTTTCCAGAAAATAACTAACCCAGAGGAGGTTGATGATGCCTTCGAATCCAACATGGTTTTCCTTGGTGTAATAGCATTCTTTGACCCACCAAAGGACTCAGCAAAGCAAGCTCTGTGGAGGCTTGCTGAGAAGGGAGTAAAAGCAAAGGTATTAACAGGTGATTCTCTGTCTCTAGCAATAAGGATTTGTAAAGAACTCGGCATCAGAACCGCTCATGTAACAACAGGACCAGATCTTGAGAAACTCAGTCAGGAAGCCTTCCATGAGACTGTTAAAAGAGCAACAGTACTTGCTCGGCTCACTCCAATGCAAAAACAGCGAGTAGTGCAATCTTTGCAGACAATTGGTGAACATGTAGTTGGGTTCCTCGGTGATGGAGTAAATGACTCACTCGCAATAGATGCTGCCAATGTAGGCATCTCAGTTGACTCGGGAGCATCAGTTGCAAAAGACCTTGCTGATATCATCTTACTTGAGAAAGATCTCAATGTCCTTGTTGCCGGGGTTGAACACGGTCGCCTCACTTTCGGGAACACCATGAAATATATCAAAATGTCAGTTGTTGGCAATATAGGGAGTGTTCTTTCCCTCCTGATAGCACTACTGGTGCTACAAATTGAGCCATTGTCTCCAAGGCAGCTCCTTACACAAACATTCTTATGCAGTGTGGGACAGATCGCAATTCCTTGGGACAAAATGGAAGATGACTCCATGAAAATCCCACATAAATGGTCTGAAAAATCTCTACCAATGTTCATATTATGGAATAGTCCAGTGTGCACTCTTACTGATGTAGCCAACCTTGCCTTCCTTGCCCTATACTACAGGGCTTATACCTCAATGGATGTCAAATTCTTCCACACTGCTTTGTTCATTGAAGGGCTTTCAATGCAGACCTTAATTTTCCACTTGATCCGGACAGCGAAAACCCCTTTCATTCAGGACATTGCATCATGGCCAGTAATTTGTTCAACCATACTCATCTGTGGCATTGGAATTGCAATTCCATACACAATCATAGGAGAATGGATGGGATTCGTCAAACTCCCATTTTCATACTTTGGTTTTTTGGTTGTGCTTTTTCTTGGATACTTCACGGTTGGTCAAGTAGTTAAGAGAGTTTACATTTTGATCTTCGAACGGTGGCTTTAGACAACAGTATCAAATTATTCAGTTAGGAGAGAATAACATGATTCTTTTCCACTGTACATTATTGAAAATGAGTACAAAAGATATAACTTGTGTTTATTTAGGATCATCCACATTTTGGATGTGACTTTTCCCTGAAAATAATACCATCTCTAGAATTTGCAGAACTCATGAATGCAATTTCAGCTAGCAAAGGAACTTCTCAGAAATGTGAAAGGAGAGAAGCAAAATAAAAAAATAACCGCTAGTGGTTCTTTCTCAGGTATTCATATTGTCTTTGCTGCAAATCTGCGATCCATTAAAATTTAGGATGCAGAAAGAATAAGACAAAAACCAAGGTCACAAACATTTTATTGCTGAAAATTTGCTTGGTAGGGCAGTTACCTGCACAGATACAGTATGTTGTCAGAGGAGTTTAAATTGTTGCACATAGTTGGCAACAAAATGAAAAATTTTATTTTGGCAAGCCCGAATTTGCAACCTTTTTGTCAGTGTCCGTGTGTGTATGAGGGCAGAAGTGCAGATACCTTGGTTACAATTTCAAAATTTTATAAGAAAAAGGAAAGAACTTTAACTATTACCGAATTGGAGATAATTATTCCTGATATTCCATTCAAAATCCCAGTGCTTCCTGTCATTTTTTATTGTCCAGTAAGCCCAGCCAAAGGAGGCTCCATTATAGACCTCAAGTTGTGCCCTTCCAAAGCTCTGATAATCTGTCTGAGATCCATCCGTTACATTCCATTCGTTTACCCATTCACCTGGAACCAACATAATAATTGTAAACAACCTACAGAGAATATGGTTCGAATCAAAAGTAAAAATCAAAACTTGGCCTTCAGCAGGTCCCAAAAATCTTCTTTGCTAATTTCTAACAACGCTTCATTCATAGCTGATTCTTAATATCAGATTTTCACCTACCAATAAAAACCAATGGACCGTTTATGCCGTTAAGAGCCTGTATTTGAGCTTGCCTACTGTTATATATGAATTGAATATTGTCAACAGTGCTCAGATTAACAAAGAAGGGGTCAAAAAGGTTGTAGTAATGTAAATCTACTACAACGTTATTGGAGCCTATATTAGCCTGATAAAGCTCCAGTGGATCAGCATTGCCAATTCTTTGGCAGACAATGACATAAGCTGATGCTGAATATTTTCGAACAATGTCATAGCTCTTTTTGTAGTATGGAACTAGAACTTCAAGCGGAACTGAAGCAGCAGAGGGTTCATTTAAAAGCTCAATTCCCAGCAAGGCAGGATGCTTAGCATACCTGAAAGTGAAATAAGTCAAGGGTGTAAAACTACAATGAGAAGTGGTCAGGACTTGGTATTAACATAACAAGCACACATGGTAAGTAAGAGGACTTGTGAAGGAGAACAATGCTCTGATTTTGATTCAGTGAGAGTCTAGTAGTAGGGAACTACATCAGAGTTTAAGAAAATACAACACATAAAAGTCAATGTGAATAAAAGAGAGTGCCTCCAAGAAATAGATGATCTGACTAGCTCTCCAACAACTAGTGATAAAGCCATCTATAAATCAACTAAGTCGGTAATTCAAATGTCTGATTTAACAATAGGAGGTTCTTTACATGGTACCGTGAATTCTTTGCGAGACCACTGGCACTAGATCAATCGCTACAACCAAAACTGGACCTAATTGAACAACAATTGTATTATTACCAAGAAAATAGTTGTTCAGAACATACCTTGAAGCTAGAAACTCTATAACGTCCAGCGTCCGTGAAATAAAATCTGGAGTTGGCCAGCCTATTGTACCATCTCTGCTCGCACTATGTTCCACTCCATTTTGCGAGCCTGGAGCCGCATGGAGGTCAATTATGCACTTTATGTCATAGGCTCTGCAATACATGTTTTAACTTTATTAAACAGAATCTGATTCTAAGTGTTGAAGTTCTGAGAGAAAGAGTAGGCAAAACCTACTGTGCCCATGAGAATGCATTATCTAGAGCTTCCAGAGATCCCCCAACAAATGGGGCTGGAGGATTAGGATCAAAAGCAATCCACCAACCAACGGGAATCCTCACTGTATTTATGCCATGTCTGTACAGAAATTTGAAGTCCTCGATGGTAATAAAACTGTTTCTGTGCTTCTGCAGTTCCAAAGGCAAAAAAGTCAAACAACCAAAAAGCTATACACATCATGATGCCATATCTTAGTCTCACTTAACAAATGCAGGATGATTCCAAAATCCAAATTTTAATTGAAATGCTTCTATAGGTCTAGCTTTTACAGGCAAAATGATTACTGTTAACCAAAGAAGATTGAACAACTTTTCATCAGAAACAATAAAACAACACAGGTAAATAGCAATCACTGACTTGCCTTAAGAATCTCCTTGGCTCGGTTATGTCCATAGCCATTTGAAAGCTGGTAATCTCCATGCAAATCATTTGTCACAATCGTCATTTCAAATGTGGCTGCATTATCATCCCATCCTGGTTTTCCTGGATAATCTGCTGTGAGCTGGTTGTCTATTGTAGCCTAAACATTAAAGCATATGATATCATGCAATACAATTCAAACTTGAAAGCAATTAAAATAATCAACAATAGCGAGTGCCACATTTGATAGTTCTTTGTGTTGTGTTACTAGAGGTTATTACAGCTATTTAGGTGCTGGGCACTGGGCAGGGTACTGTGGGGGTTGAACGTCCAAAGCAGATATGTCCATTGTTCTGGATGGCTAAAAGATTGAACCCCTGAGGCCAGTAGGGCTCTGTACCAGAGTCCAGAAAAAGAGGTATGCCAAAATTTGTGATTTTCATTTTAATATTTGAAGAAGTATCCTACCTGCACATAGGCCCCATCAGAAAGTTTTACTTGAACTTTATTGTTGTCATTCCTGTCTATATAAAATATTTCTCCTGCAGAAGATGAATTTGCTGTTGCAGAGATAGAACAACCCTCACCACCACAAGTTAGAAACTGTCCTTGAAGGGTCCGGAACTGGAACTCAGATGCAGAAACTCTCCACAACTGCAGGCACAAAAAACCAATTTCGTAACTTGAACCCTCAATATGACAAGGTACTATCTCTCAAACCCTTCAAAAATTGTATACGTAAAATCGAGAGCTATAATGGTAATGGATAGAAAATGTCAGGAAGTTGAAAGAAACCTCAACCTTTTAGTTCCTCAAACATCTAAAATTCAAGCATCAACAAAGCTACCACATTATAATGCCAAGAAACAGACACTAACTCAATTTGCAGATCACCAAAAAAAAAAAGTAAAAAAAAACTTATAGACCAAAGGAGAACATAATCATACCTTTTACTAACACCACACTCGAGTAAAGAAACTTCACCAAATTTGTACTTGATATTTACCACACTTCAACTAATTAAACTACCGCGAACCTAATTAAGCCTTGAGGAACTTTTACAAGCTATGAATATTCTTCCTTCCCAAAGTAGAGACATCAAAGAAATCATGCATTGGAATAAGTAAAGGAGGCAGAAACAAGTTGGTTTTCCTTATCTCTAAGGAGCAGGAATATGTTGTTAAGTATCCAACCCTGAAGGTTTCCCATGAAGAAGCTGCATCTCTGTTGACTGTAACCTCCATGCCACCTCCATTTTCTGCGCAAACATACTTCTGCAGTGTCACTGATTTAAGCTGAACCTCTGTTCCATCCTACATGTCAACATTTGTTGATGGATTAAGAACCATGGAAATAAAGAAAAGAAACGAGGAAGACCAAGAAAGGAAACAACATGAAGAGAAGCTCACAAGCATATCTCCATTGGGAATGTCGTCAAAGAGTGAAGGCTTAATCCAACCTTCTATAACCAGCCAACCACCCAAGTTCACTCCTCTAACTTTGGAATTTCCTCTTACTCCTTCCACTTTTTACCAATTAGTAGAGCACCAAAAAAATCACCAAATTCAGTTCCTATTCACCTCATATAGCATTTTTCGACTTACAAAGAAAGAAATCGAGGAAAATACAATAATAATCTCAACCTGCATAAGCGCCGGAGAAGAAAATGCAACAAGATATGATGAATACAAATACCCATTTACTGGAAACAAGTTCCATGAAGAATGCTGGACCATTCAGCGTCAGAAAAGCCGAAATACAGAAACCATCTGCAGTAGGAGTGAAAAAACCACCCAAATAGAGAACAAATAAGTCATCCAAAACCGTCTCAAGCAACCCACTTGACGGAACCTTAGTAATCCCTTCCTTGTCCCACAATTATACCATTTTCAACCTTTTAAACAAGCGTAATATACATTTGTAAGATTGCTTTTTTTTTTAATAATTGCCAGCTATCCCATTAATTAATAGACAACCTTTTCAAGCTCCATAATTGGTAATAAGTGAAAGGACAAAAGAAAACCATATGCAATAATAGACGAAGGAAGGAACAAAAGTTTCCAAAGTAAAAAGGAGCAAAAAGAATGAAGAATGAAAGTTCTCACATGGTGTTGTATAGAAAAGGAAGATACAAGTTAATGTTTACTTGGTTTGAAGAATTTAAATGGGTCCGTACAGATTTGGCTGGATGATTAGAGAAAGGTAAACAAGGTAAAAATCCAAAAAGGGCTTTGCTTTAAAGGGACAATTCATGAAAATGAAAAGGGTAAGAGAACATTTTGGTGGGAACGCCTTATCTACGTAACGAACATAACAAAAGCTGCTCTGGAGTTGTGTTCTGTTTTTTTAAACTTTGCAACAGTAGCTTCACTCAGAGTAAATTTTTCCCCTCTTCAACGAGTTCCACAAGTCGTCTTGTCTCAATTTTCAAGTTACGTAAAATGGGAATCTCGCAAAGAAACCAATCAGCCTAAAATTCACGGCAAGATGACTTTTGATCTAGTAACTGCTAATTGGCTCTTGTATCAAGGAATCCATTACCAGTTTCTGAAAACTCCCCCATAAAAATTTTTAATTTCCTCATCCCCAGTTCAGTGAGCACGAATATGGTCGTAAATTGTAAAGTTGAAAGCTTTTACACTCGTTCAGCTCTAAATTGTCCAGGTGAACAGAAGCTTTGTTCATCATCACATTCGGGTTCTAATATCAGAACAGTCTCGTTATGTAAAACAATCCAATGAATTCGTTGTAATAATCTAGTAAGAGTCGACTTTTTGGGACACAACTAGATTCTTTATCCAACCGACTTTCATGACATCTCAGGTAATGGGATGGGACTCGATTGGATTGCTTCTGCAGTTCTTGAAAGAATCATCCTTATGGTACCACTCAAAGATCCATTTCTTTCAAATTAAGTTCTTTTGAACTTTGATTGTTAACCTGTCGAATTCTAGGTTGTTACAGGAGTGATTTCGATGGAGAAGACCATACCAGTACTGACTGCTCAGAGACACTCTTTTTATTGGTGAACGAAGACACCAACTGAAAGACCGGCACAATGGTCAAAACACCGCCAAGTTCAGGATAGCCACCCGCAAGATAACTTTAGTTTAGGCCCTTTTTTCAAGCGAAATGGTCTTAAAAGACAAATCCCGACTTTAGATTGTACAACATGTTAAGGAACAGGTCTCTTCACACCAGTTAGGCCACCCCTTCTTGCCTGGAAATCTACTTATTGAGAATCTGATTCAAGCAGTACCACTGGTACATGTTTTGGTTTAATAAATGGAGTGATTATTAGCATTTCAAGGGGCACAAAAGTAGCCTCAAAAGCATGATCAAACGGAGCAAGAAACGTAGAGTTTACCGACAAACCAAATTTACTGATAAAAATCATAACTTCGTGCACCATGCCCTTGAAGAACTAGATATGGAAGATTAACTGGAGTTCACCTGGTTATTTATCCCGGGATCTGTCAAGTTCCCCAGACAGCTTCTAAAGAATTCGTACTTAGCATGCACTGAAGTTTCACTTGCAAATCTGGTAGCGAAAGGATTAAGAAGTAGACAGAACTTCCATTTCTCTCAAGTAATGTAAGTGAAATTAGCATATACAAGCCAATCTAGTAAATTTAATTGTATAGAACATATCTTTCAAAAACGCAAGGAACAGAGATCAGGAAGATAGAAAGTTATGTTCAAATTTGTAATAGGATTTGTAGGTGGTAATTCTCTCAAGCTGTTGCTGCAGATAAGTACACATAAGCTGCAGCAATTTGAGCGTATGTGTTTCTTAACATTCTGAAGAAATAGTGTGCGTGTGTGTGTGTTACAATTTATAAGAACAATCTATCAGACATTGAACACTTCTATCTACGAGAAATGTTCCCATTGTAAGAGTGGAATTCAGAATCGAATAAAGCTGAAGAATTTATATCTACTTGCTGCTACTCAAAATGTTGGAATTTGGGCTGTTCTCAATCTGCAATTATTGGTTTACCTCAAACTTCAGATGCCAATGAAAACAGAAGGTTCACACTCATAAAGGAAGGATCGAATCCCGACTTCTGTTATGTCTTGACGACGAGGATTTCCCGCTAGATGAAGAAGACCTTTTCATTGACAGAGGTCCCTTCTGCAATGAAATCCCGATCGAAGAACTTTTGATCAGCTTGCGAAAGCTTGAACTACCATTACTTCCTCGCTTAGAAACTCTCTTTGACTTCAAATTCTTTAGGTGTTCCACCTGAGTATCCAAGTTTGCTTGTTTAGCGGGAACTATGTTAGCCACAGAACTATAAACTGCGGCAGCAGAAGAGGAATCCAACGACACAGACCTCCTCAAAGGTTGCATTTCTGGCTCTGTTGCGTCTCTAGTGCCAACAAAATCACTTAACATCCGAGAATGACTCCTCAAAACATTGTGAGAAGAACCCATCTTTAAGTTTTCGACAACTGATTCATCCACATGTGGCAAAGCAACAACATTATCATCTCCGCTTCTCACTTCACTAGCCCCATCTTCCAATGCTCGATTACTGATTAATCCACCATGATTCACAGAAATCTCAATCTGGGATTCTTCAGTAGAACTTAAATCAGCTCCCATAGGCACCAAAGAAACAGCCTGACCATCAAAATTCTCGCACAATATAGGGGCACGACATAAAGGGCAGTTCTTGTGGGATCTTAACCAAGTGTCAATACAAGGCAAGTGAAAAGCATGATTACACTTGGGTAAAAGCCGAAGACTTTCATCTTCTTCAAACTCGTTCAAGCAAACAGAGCAATCCGTACCTTCTATCAGCCCTTCATCTTTATTATACTTAAACACTGCGATTGATTCGATCACAGATTGTTGCAAACCTACGGTGTTGATATACCAAATTGGGTGATCAACCACATAACCTTGACCACCATCAGGAAAGCTGTTCTGTGTACCAAAAATCATGCGTGTGCTTTCCATCCTTCTCGAATTCCTCCGCCTGGAATAGTAGATTTTAAAAACTGTGCATAAGATGCAAAAGAGAAGAGCAGCAGCAAGCATACAACCCACGATAGTCAGACTATTTATGAACAGATGTTTATGTGCCTCATCGTTAACGATTGGAACCATATGCGATATTAGTCGTGACGGCGGCGGCGGAGGCGGCGGTGGAGGTTCAGTAAACAAATTCCCCTGAACTACAAGGATCTTACATACGTTAGGACAGATTTTAAAACAAGAACCATCACAGGAACCATCAATGTTCCGAGATGGGTCGCAATCAAACCAACAATTCGTAGTATCCAAAGTCAAAATACTTGGTAATACAACATGATTTCTGCTCTCGGACTCCATTTCACTAGAGCAGAGCAAGAAACAGAGGAGGGAGATTCATAACATGAAAATAAATGTCTTCGCTTGTGGACGAAACGCGAAACAAAAAGGCGTTAAAGATAGGGCCACTTCCCTCACAAGCTATGATCTTTGGATTGGAAAGTGGCAGAAGAAAACACCCAGTTCTCTCTTCGCTTTCATTGGAAGATTTACTAAGCATGGTTGAGTCATTTGGTGCGAAATTTCCTTCGGGTATTGAAGAAGTCAATGGGTTATCGGGTCTTTTACGCGTATACTAAAGTGATGCGTCACTTACTAAACTTCTTCTTTTGAAGAGTACGACTTGGAAGAGTAGGAGGGCACGAAACACCGACAAGAGGTCCACATAGCGAAATTGAGAGTGGGCTTGAAAGTGTCTGAATCAGTGGACTTAGGTCCGGTTGAAGATGGATTCAACGTCACTTAATATTAACAACTATATTTTTATTTTTATTTAAAAAAATAGAAATAAAAATAAAAACAGAAATAGAATCGAACGACATATAATAAAACTATTAAAATAATATCATATATACGTGAATAAGGATGGTAATAAATCAAGTTGAGGTCGGACTAGCCTAAGCCCGAGCTTAGTACGAAAACATATTTATACCTAAATTTGGTTCAAAGCTTGATTAAGTCTAATTGAGTTCAATTAAATATTTATTTTTATTTTTAAAATTTGAAAATAACGTCATTTAAGTTAAAGTCATATCCTTTCACTTAAAATTTTGACTAATAAACTAGTCAGGTACCTCAAAGTCCAAACTTTACCCAAAGCTCAATATTAAAAAAGTGAGTCCAGCCTGAATCCGATCAACCCAGGTCGGTCCTGTTAACTTTGAAGTGGTAGGTCAGACTAATTTTGCCAATATATTACACTTTTTATGCATGCGAGTCTCGTTATGAACAGTATCAAAACAAATGGTACGAGATAATCTGAACGTATCAAAGACGGAAGCCTTGGAGGGGATTCCAACGTTATGGTGACGTATCTGTTTCACCAAACACGCAAAGGAAAGAATTTTATTTGTCTGGAAAGAAACATACCTGTCCCTGGAACTAACATTTCAGGATTTTCTCTAAAAAAGTCGCCAACTTTACTCTAGCCAAAAACCAGGGTACTCTATTTCTTGCAGTACCTTCTGAATTCAACTGTAAACCAGAAAGACTTATCTTACCAACCCACCTTTAATTTCTTTCACGCATCAAACTCTCTTAAGTTCCTTCCAAGAACTTCTCATCATACTCTCCAAGTAAAGATCCATTTGCATGTAATAGTATAGGGCCAACCAACCATGGCAGACTTCTGGAGCTTTGTATGAGAATGATATGATGATGGGTTCTTTTCTTTCTCATAAATCCTGCCTTGACTTGATGCAGAATTGTGATCTACCTCCGCCAGCTAAGGTTCTTCCAGGTTCTGGTAAGATGGTCTTGAAGTCCATGAATTGGGTTTTTGGTATGATGGGACAAAATGAAGATAATGATGATTTTGGGACCTGTAGCAGCGGTGAGACTACGAAGTTGGAGCTTCTGAAAGCGTTGAGATTGTCACAAACCAGAGCTAGAGAAGCAGAGAGAAACGCTGCAAGCTTGGCTAAAGAGAAGGATCGTGTTTCAAGTGCTCTGTTGAAGGAGTCAATGCAGCTTTATGCTTTTCGTCAATGGATAAGGCTGCTTGAGCTTCAAGTATTTAAGCTGCAATCTCAATGGGAATTCTGCTGCAGTTGTGGAAGACCAAAGACAACAGGAAAAGAATTGTCGAAGGATCCTGAAGGTGGAGATGGGGCTTCATGGTTTGCAACTTTGGCACTTTTTTTAAGCATTGCTGGTGTAGGACTTGCAATAGGTTGCAGATATTTTCTTTGAGTTCATCTTTTTTGTCCCAGCTTTCTGTCAGGTTTACTGTTTCAGAATTTAGTTTTGCAAAATTTAAGTTCTTTTAAAGTCCCAGAACATGAACACAACAAAGGTTAAAATATGCAGATCAAATGTAGAACATAACATGAATTGCCGTTAGCATGTTAAAAGATATCAAAATGTAAGACAGACGATCAATGTTTACTTCTGATCACTTGTCTTTAAGTTGAATGTAACAAAACTCGGTATGAAAAGAAAAGGGTTACAACAATACAAGAAGATTGATGATTCAGTCAATAAAAATACACAAGAAACAAACTCACACCAAAGTTCTGGCTCATCAAGCACGAGACCATTTATTCCAGATCCAACCAATCACATGCAAAATCTACAATCAAGCTTGTAGTCTTTAATTCTGTGTCTAAACCAAAATGGTTTGGTATAAGTTAGTATACAACATAGCTCCTTTGTTTCAAATCCGCAATTATTTACACATAGGAGTATATGCGTAAATAAGGCAAAAAGATGATAAATAGCTCATTTTGTTGGTAAGTGCATAACACTAGGTCTTCTGCCTTCAAATTTGCAAGTTTCCTGAACAGATCATTCCTCGGATACACCATCAGGTTGGTTGTTGTCGATTGATTTATTTGTTCCACCAGCAATACCATTTACATGGCCATTACCATCCGAACCATATACGTGTCCCATTTTTTCACGTTTAGTTTCCAAGTATCTCTTGTTCTCTTTTGTTATTGGAGTCAATAATGGCACCCTGCCTGAAATTGCCAAGCCATAACCTTTGAGCCCAACATATTTTGCGGGGTTATTCGTCATCAACCTCATGGTACGAACACCCAGATCTTGCAGTATCTGCAACATTAAACAACATATTCGGTTCCCAAAACAAGAGATTCTAGCATCAGAGTGTAATCGCAAGGAAATTGTCAGAATTATAACACTTTAGCAACGTCGCAAATAAATTCTTGAAATGAAAGGAAAAAATGTTTGGACATTACAATGCAGCCAAATCTTCCAAATAGAGAAATAGACAAGGAAATGCTTTGAGATGTTACCTGAGCTCCAATACCATACTCTCGTGAGTCAACAGGTAAACCTAGCTCCTCATTGGCTTCAACTGTATCACGTCCATCATCCTGTAAGTTGTATGCACGGAGCTTGTGTCCCAGACCAATTCCTCTACCTTCATGTCCCCGAAGATATACCAGCACACCCCTACCAGCTGCCTCGATTTGCTTCATTGCAAGTGCTAGCTGGTTTCCACAATCACATCTTGCAGACCCAAATATGTCGCCGGTCAGGCACTCAGAATGTACTCTCACAAGAACATCTTTCCCATCCTCAATTTCACCCTGTGAACATTATAACTTGCATTGTTAGAGCATTATGAGAACATATAACGACCAAAAGAATGAGACTTCTGCTTTGCAAGGAATCATCAATCTTTAAGATTCAATTACAGTAATCACAAATTCCTCCCTAACAATAACAAATACCGAATCTGTCTGAAAGAAATAAGCAGTTAAAATTTAAGCTGGTTTTTCACCCACTAAATTACAAGAAGCCAGCAGAAGAGTAATAGTCTATGTAGTATAAGGTATCTGCAAAAGCAAACATCAAGAATTGGCTATACATGTACAAACACATACAAAGCACTCAGTTTGGAAATAAAACATAAATTTCCTTGCTGTCCACAGAGATGTAATGCAGTTATTGTTGACGAAATATTCCCAAGTTAACTCTAACCCCTTAAAAGTAGGTTGAAGTTGCTCTGGCATACAAGCAAAGGATGCACATAATTGTAAAGCGTGTCAATACAGGGAAAAGGAAAACTTACTTTAACCATTGCAATATGCTCAATACCATCTAGAAGTGACTTATAACAGTAGGCTTTGAATGGTCCCCACATAGTTGGTATTGGAGTAGCAGCAGCCAGTTCCACCAACCTGTCTCTTTTCCTCCTATATCTGAATCAGAAAGTGAAATTTGTTGGCAAAATTATTACTTTCAACAATTAAAGGAGAAAGTTTACAACCAATAAATCTTTCTCTTCAAGCCAATCCCAAGAAGTGGCATGTAGACCAGTGATTTCTAGAGAAAAACTTCTTTCCTTAAAAGTGAAAAAAAAAACAAAAGGGAAGGTGTTACAGCTTGTTTACATCTGTAACCCATGCTCAATTTTGAGTCAGAATCTAGTCCAAATATGGAAATCAAGCAAAGAATTTTCTTAAGAAGACACATTAACAAACAAAATTACACATTTCATTGTGTTTGAAAGGGTAGATTGGCCTGCATGCTCTCATTTTCCATTCAATTTGATATCGAGACTAAGAGATTAGCTAAACAAGCTTATATTCAAGTGCATGGATATGTGGGCATTCAATTAAAAGAACCGATAGAAAATGCCTGAAAATATACCTTATTAGATCAGCAATGGAAATAATTTTTAATTTTTCTGCTTTAGCAAATTGAAGAAGCCTCGGCAATCTTGCCATAGAGCCATCATCATCTACAATCTCACACAAAACTGCCGCAGGCTCCAATCCAGCCAGGACTGCAAGATCAACAGAAGCTTCTGTATGTCCAGCTCTTTTTAACACTCCTCCCTCCCTGTACTTGAGAGGGAAAATATGACCTGGGCGATTGAAATCTTTAGGTTTGGAATCTCTAGAAGCAAGAGTCAATACTGTTTTTGCTCTATCACGAGCTGAGACACCTGTTGTAGTGCCATGTTTTGCATCCTTGAAAAACAGAATGCACAAGTAATCTTAGAACATAGTACAAACCATGTGACTTGTGCCAGCCAGATGGTTACAGACTATTGTCTTAATGCCATTAACACTTATTTCTTAGAAAAATCTTATCCATGGTCAGACTAAAATCACAGGATTAAATCACTTGAAACAAATTTGAGGCATACACGTGCTTTAAAAAATACAACAAAAGGTATTTCTACTATTAACCTCACTGCTTTAATTTTTCCATTATACCGTGAAAGTTGTATCATACTCAAAGACCACAAATATTTCCAAAGCTCAACAAAGCATGATGTTCTGCACATCACGCAATTGGAGACGGAAGAAGTCTAACAAAAACTGTAATGGCAGAAAAAAAAATAGCACATGGTATAGCTGTCTGGATTACTTTCCCAATAAGAGTAGTTTGCTTGCCTACGAGCCTGTAGGAAAGTATGTGAAGGGGAATATGTTTATGACAAAGTCATTGTAATGAATCTACAAAGTAGGAACAGGCAATGAAGCAAAGAGCACCTGGAATACACTGGTTAGGAACACTTACCTATGAAGTCCAGACTGATCAGGTCCCAATTTGGAAAAACTTTATTAAATTTGAGAGTACATTAAAAAATTAGTGCTATCTACCTACCACTGTGACAGTGAAGGCTGTGCAGAGTTTCTCTTCATTCGCCTTAGGTGCTACCATCAGAGGAAGTTCCAACCTCTCCAAATCTTCTTCCTTCATACTTACACACACTATCCCAGTTCCATGCTTCACAATGAATGCCATAGCCTCTGGTGTTGCCTTTGATGCTGCCATTATCAGGTCTCCTTCATTTTCTCTGTCTTCATCATCGACAACAATTACTAACTGCAAGATTGACCCCGTTTAGTGACACAAAACCCTCTAAGTACCAACGGACATGGACACAAGAGTTGCAAAGCTAAAAAGAAAGCTAACCTTGCCGCTACGAATATCTTCAATGGCTTCTGGAATGGAATTGAATTCTCCAGTTGGGCGATCCAGGTCATGTTCTTCATTATTAGCAAAGAAACCACGAGTAATAGGAGTTATTTCTGCAGCAAGTGTTCCAAAACTTGAAGCGTCAGGTTGTAACTCGATCCCAGGTGGTTGGCTCAGTTTCTTGTCCACAATAACATCTTGTGCTGGTACGCCATTACCATTGGAATAGGCAAGTTGCTTTCCATCTTCAGATATTAATGACGCTCTAGCTTTACCAACACCTTTAACACTTAAGCACAGTTTACGGGAGGCCACATCATTCAAGTACCCATTAACAGTGGTCGGATGCGAACAATGGAGACCGGTATATCCTCTGGGGGAAAAAACCCAGAACAGTATTCAGAAAACATGTGAAATTAACAGAACATTTGAATATATAACTAACAGAACAAACCAAAAGTTGAAATTTTGATACTTGTCATACACTTAAATCAAAAGAATACGACACGGGCAACAAAGCAATGGATCAAAAACCTTAAATACAGACCCACCCCGGCCCCAAAAATTAAATAACGTAGCAAAAAGATAATTTCTTTGAAAGAAAACTCACCGAAAATGAAAACGACAAGGAGATAAAGACGAACTGTAGAGACTGATAGCAGCAACCATCCTCTAAATTCTTTGGCTTCCCGTAGAGATAGAATCAAAATCTTAACAACCCAAAACGACACTTCAAAAGATGAAGAGAGGATTAAGAACACAACCAACCACAATGATAAGGAGAGAAGACCAAGAAACAATTAACGAACGCACGCACTCAAAGTGGCTATACGTAATACGTTACCGACTAAGCAGGACAGGAACAGAGAGGAAGAATTGTGTGGACGTGTCTAGTTACTTTTTATGATGACGTGGCAATTTCTGTCTGGATAGAATAGGTCACTTTTTCGCCTTTCTATGCGCTGCGTTGGAAAAGTTACAAAAACGACGTAGTTTCATTGTTATTTACGTAGATAATGTTTCATAGTTTGGGCTCGAGCCCATACTTTGGGGTTCCCGAAATTTCAGTCCGTCCTTTTAACTTTCGATGTGTTGAGGGCTTGTCCTGTCTTGGACTCTTTTTATGTACACTTTTAAGAGCTCCTTATGAAGGTTTCAGGATGGACCTCGTCAGCTTTAGACTGAGCCCAACTTGTCCTGACTAATATATACAACGTTTGAAAAGTGATTCTATCAATTTAATTATAAAATTTTAGAATTAGCCAATTTTTAAATTTAATTTTTTATTTTTATTTAATTTACTTTAATAACTCTTATTATTAGCAACTGATCAGTTTACTAATTAATCAGTTGATTTTTGTAAACTAATCAATTTTATAAACTAAAATAAATAATTAAGCTTTATTTAACAATCTTATTTTTTAATTGAAATTCAAAATTTTTTTATCTAAAAGGACACTCCCTTTAAATTATATTTCAAATTCTTTAGTTTTATTCAATGTTTAATTTGTTTTATAATGATTTAATACTGGTTCAACCTTTTAAACATTAAACTCCTTATCTCATCAATTTAACTTTTGGTTCAATTTTTAAAACATTATACATATATATATATATATATATATATATATATATATAGAGAGAGAGAGAGAGAGAGAGAGAGAGAGAGAGAGAGAGAGAGAGAGTAATTTGGTAAATTCAAATTCAATCACATCTATATAAGTGAAAATTTGTGTATTGAACTTATGCAAAAAAAAATTGAAATTTATATGTCAAGCTGTGTTTTAGGGTTTTTTTCACTTGAAATTGATTTAAATAATTATTTCCAGTCTAATGTGAACTTAAACCCAAATTTAGTTAACTTTGACTTAAATTTAAGTTAAATTTAGTTAAATTTAAGTTTATTCATTGATCTTCATTAATCTAGTTCTGATTTTTTTTTTTGGTAATTAATCTAGCTCTAATGTTAACCAAAAAGGTTTTAAGAGAGTTCGACAAGAAATTCCAAAAAATTTTAGGTAATAAATTATATTTTTGACGTGGAATTATTCCAAGTGTTCACAGTTCAAGCCTTTTTCTTTTTTTTTCCTTTTATATGCAACAATTTATAATTCTTGTATTTTAGAAATATTATTTAACAAATTAATACACTAAAATAATAATTCTTAACACAGTAGCGAGCTTGTCTTCTTACAAGTTACAACACGAAATTTTTACTCACGAGATGATCGTGTCAATAGAAAGATCTGCTCATATACCAAACTTGATTATAAAAACTGGAATTGGAAATGACACCAAAGCAAACTCATGATGATTGCAGTTTTTCTCTAACACTGAAGAGGATTCTGGTTCTGAAATGATGGGCACGTACTAGTTGTGTCTGAATCAAAGGTCAGGTCCCTCTCCTAAATTTGTCCCAAAGAATCATTAACACTTGTCGGATGCTGAGAAAAGAGAAGTTCACGGGACGTAGATATGAATAAAATTGTACTACCTTTTCATCTTCTTCGTGTCACTAAGGAAGTTGGTAATGCACGTTAATAATAATACACCAGAATCCTTGGAGTTTGGATGGTTGTAATGATGTCTCATGACTCTGGTTTTTGGGTCTGGAAGAAGCTACCAGGTGGGAGGTCTGAAACATATGAACTTTTTTCACATTATAAGGATCGTGAGATCGCAGAGATGGGACGTCTGACAAATGATAATCTTCCTTATGAACCTTTATATCTATGGAAAGAAAGTACTGCTCCAGTGGTCTTCATGCACGACACGACTAAGCTGTAGTGTTACGACATACTTACCTCGTCATTTAGACATTGGAAAGCTACAAATATGTCCACGGGTCAAGTCGGATTGTGGGCGGATTCAGTCTAATTTGGTCCTGCAATAAAAGATTTTCGTCAAATTTGAATTGTGCACTATGCATGGAAATATTTTTAATTGTTTTAAAATAATATTTTAGTATAATTAATTTAAAAAAATCTCAAATTTTATTCATAAAAAAGTAATTAAATACTTAAATTTTTAATTTTTTTAATTATAACCTGACGTTAATATCTCTGTTAATATTATTAATGTGGCTTGTCACATAAAATAAAAACTTTAAACACTTATATACGTCGAACTTAATTAAACTAATTAATTAATATTCATAAAATTATTTAACTAATATCTCACCATGATTCACAAACTCTTACTATACAATCGGCGATTTTAGCTTGTTCAACCCCTCACGATCGAAGACCACTGCTGTTTTGTGCGACTTCGGGCTACTATTGGCAATCAGCAGTTTCGCAATCACCGGTTACTTGAGAAACTCTCAAGGCTGGGGATCAAATAGTGTTTCCTTGTCGTAAATCACAATCTGTTTGAAAATTCTAAAGGAATTGTCCCCATAGTCGACGTTCACCTCCAAAACCACCTAAAGCATCGATATTCAGTTGTGAAGGCACTCAACGGAGGACCACGAGTCAATGACGGTGGCTCCAAGTTTTCGATGTTGGAACTCATCCAACTACCGCTACCGATCCTTGCCATATAGCTTATGAATAATACAATCAAACGATAAGTTTCATTAAATTTCTAAGCCACCCTAGGCACCTCTTTACTCAAACTGAGTTTAGTGCGAGAATTGAGATTAATTTAGGGTTTTCTTTATCTAAAAACTACATAGTTAAGTTAAACAACTTAACAGAACCTGATTATTTAGTTTAATTAAGCCTAACATAGATAAATATTTAGGGTTTCTTTTTTATGTAGCAAGTCAAGTCAACAATGCAAATAAAGATGTTAACGTTATACTATAATTGAAAAAAATAAAAATTTAAGTACTTAATTGACACTTTTTTAAATTTAGACTATAATTATAAAAATAAGTAAAGTTCAAGATTTTAATAGTATAGTTTTTATTAACCAAAATTATACATCAAAAGTATCATTAAATGCTTTGAAATGGGCGTCAAATCTTACATTAAAAACAATAGTAAACACACCCGCAATGAAGGGCGAGGAGCCTTAACTGTGACAAAGCCCTGATCCGGATTAATCGGTCCAGTGGGTTCAGATACCGGTGTTGTAAACCTAAAAAAACAATAGTAAAAAAAATATTTTATAAATATATACAAATTTTATTAATCAACTATTAATTAACTATTTTAAATATTTAATTCTAGTAAATATGAATTAAAATTCTTATTAATTCAATTTAATTTAAAAAACATAAATCATTTTTTACCATATAAGTAATTGCATTAAACAAACTCAAAGTCACGATTTTTGGGCCAAAACTTTAGTTCATTTACTTGGGAAGTTGATAAATTTGTCACCTAACTACAAAAGCCAAGAAGGCCAAAAAGTCTTCAAAGATTCTTACTTTCCCATGCTGTCATTGAAAAGCACTCACTAATTTAGAAATCCAAAGCAAAAAGAAAGAAAGAATAAAAGAACTGCCTACCATTAAGGGGTTTACACTTTACAACCACAACCAAATTCCTAACATTTAGTGTTTTTTTTCTTTATTTTTTAGTCTTGTCAAAATCCATGTCATGATAGCATAAATGATACAAATTTCCTTTATAATTTTACTTATTTTTAAATAATTTATGAAGTAAAATTTTTTAAAAAATTAATTTTTATCAAAATTACCGATTTTCGTTAAGTAGAAAACTACCAAAACACAAATATTTCGAGATCCCGTAGAAAATGCTTCCTTTATGCCTCGGCTATTAGCCACAACTCGTATTCATTCGGTAATTCTACCATTTCTGAATTCTTGGACCACGTTTCTTAATATTGTAACTTTTTCATGCTGTGTCTCAGGAACCTTTTCAATACAATCTGGATTTCTGGCTTCCGTTCATAGTTTTGCTACAGATGATACACGAGGAATCTTTTTATAGTGGTTTTTCCTTCTAATGACCGACATATCTATGATTCTTTTCTCTCAAATAAAGGGGAAATAATTTTTTAATTTTCTGTTAATTTTTAACTAATTAATCTATTCATTCTATTTTTAAATTATATAAATCCAAAAAAGAGTATTTTAAAAAAGTATAAGCACATTCAAAGTTGGGTTCATGGAGGTCCCATGGGATAGGACCCTCCTCACTTCACTACTCCACATCAAAAAAAGACCTATCTCTTTCCAACTTCTTAAAGTAAGGGAAAGTCATGAAAACAAAATTTCAAAAGGTGTTTGTTTCATGTCACTTTTTAAAATTTTCTCCTACACACACTTGGCTATTCTCAATCCCTTGACTATTGCAATTAAAGATAGGGCTGTCTCATTAAAAGCCTCTGTCTGATCCCTCTCTTATCTTTTATTGATCAGGTTTCAATGTTGATGTTGGTATTAGTAACAGTTGCAATGATAACAATGGGTTAGATCGGAATTAAGAGGAAAATTTGTGTTCGAACATAGGTTTGACTCAAAGCTTAAGCCTCATTAGATTTTGGTGGCTCGAAACAATGTTGTTCAATTGCAAATTTTATGGTTTAAATCGAACAACTTAAGCCTAAGCCTAACTTGAAACTCGAATTTTTAAAAAACAAAAATCACGAGTCTCAATCAAAATTTGACCAATTTAATTCAAACTTGTTAATTTTGGATTCCGATTAAGTCGAACAGGACGACTATACTAATTTTGCCAACTCTGAACAGTAGGTCTCTTGCTATGGAGTTCTCAACACTTAAATGTGATTGATGACTGAAAACTGTTTTCCTATTTCTCCAACCTTACTTCTTTATTTGGATTAGCACAAGAATCTCAATTCATGTCATCCACTTTTTTCCACTCATTCAGGGTTTTTCATTTACTCTGTGAATTGATACATACGAAAATATCTTTAAAAGTCTAATAAGTTTCACTATCTTATATACTAAGGAGTTATTATAAAAATAATTATTATTCTTAAAAATAAAATCATTTTTTACTTACTCTATTAAATGACCGACCACTTGATCACAAAGATTCTAATATCATTTCAAATGATTGATTCATTACAAAAATTTAAGTTGTTGTGTGAAATCAACTTAATTAGTTTTATATATTCACTAATATATTCACTTTATTTTATTAAAATATTACATTTTCACGCTTTAACTTCATTTTTATAAAATATTTCCATTTAATTAATATTAATAAATTTATTGAAGAAAGTCTGGAGATTTTACTCAATCCACAAGTCTAATCCCTAACTTGAAGAACGGGAGACACTTTGAAAAATAACCCCACCATGATCTACACACCCTCGAGGAAACTATTGCCTTCCCTTTTGTGTTATCGTGGCCCTTTCAAAGTGGCTACACTCATCTTTTGACCATCCGCTAAAATTGACCGGTTGGTGTATGGAAATGAAAATGGTAAAGAAACAACAGCTTTCAAGAATCTTTCCTGTTTCGCAAATAGACTCATGTGTCCTAACGCCCTGAAAGGTATTCGCTTCCATCTTCATTCTGCAGATTTTGTCGATCGGTGAGAAGAGAAGAAGAACTGAAATGTTAGTGATTTAGCTTAAGGTCCTGTTTGATTGGATGTTAATTAATAGAATAGAATAGAACGGGATGGAACGGAATGATTTATAATGAAATGAAATATAATACAGTGAAATGTTATTTAAGAAGGAATGGTTCATAATATAATGTAGTGAAATATTGTTTAGAAGATGGATTAAATAGAATGTAATGTATAATAAATAACTATTATACCCCTCATATTAAAACGGTTATTGCAGGAGGATTATTATTTTATTATTAATTATATAAAAATATTAGTATTACTTACTTAATTTAATTTAATTTAATTTATGTGATTTATAAATAAAATATATACAAACAATTAAAGAATATATATTTTCTATTTTCATTAATAAAAATTTTATTAATTTTTATTAATTATATAAAAATATTATTATTAATTAATTATTTTATTTTATTTTATTTTCTTCTATGTGATTTATATATATAAATAATTTATTTTAATTTTTATTTATATAAAATATATACAAACAATTAAAGAATAATTTTTAAATATATTTTCTATTTTTCATTAATAAAAATTTTATTTATTTTT
>JAOTAX010000196.1:30531488-30546964 GCA_025629825.1 Erythroxylum guanchezii
AATTAATTTATCCTTGCATTAAGCCTGTTTAATGACAGTGAAGCTATGTGGGTTAAGTGGGTGCATATTATTATTTTGAGAAAGAAAAATTTTTAGGGTGCCCAACCTACTAATAATAGTTCATGGAGTTGGAGAAAAATCTTATTTGTGAGGGATAAAATTGGGAATCAATTCATATTTAGGATAGAAAATGAGAATTCAACTCTTTTATGACAGGATCGTTGGCATCCTAGAGGAATCCTGAAGCACTTCTCTACTCCGAGAGTGATCAATGGGTCAGAATTATGTATGACAACAAGAGTTTTAGAAGTTATCATAAATAATGAGTAGTGTTGGCAAGAGGTAACTGTTGAGATCATTGGTAACCTAGAGCCCTTACATTACCAACCGAACAGCTCCAAACCTAATTGCTTGAAATGGTTAGCTAGCCTTTCAAATAAGTATGCTAATGTTTCAGCCTACAATTTCTTAAGGCCTACAATTTCTTGAGACTCCTAATTCAGAGTATCCCTTGGCATAAACTGGTTTGGTTTAAAAGTAATAGCCCTAGGTGTTCTTTCATACTTTGGTTGGCTTTCCTCAAAAAGTTGCAAACATGGGATAAACTCCTCTATCTTCACACCCCTAATCACTGTTCCTTGCGTACCTTGGATAATGAAACTACAGAACACTTGTTCTTTGAATGTTCTTTCTTTAAAACTGTGTGAATACATTGCCTCAATCACTTCCAAATATACCTTCCCAATCAAATAAACCTTCATTCCATTCCCAATTGGTTCAACTAGGCCTCAAAATTTTGAACTTGTGACACTAACATTTTTCCTGTCCTCTCTATTACTGTTTATAACCTTTGGACTAAAAGAAATTCTCGAACCTTCAAAGACGAAGCCTTGAATGTGGGGAGCTTAAATTCCAGAGTGATCTTCTAAGTTATGGAACTCAGCTCAAACACTGAGAGAAAGTAATTGTAAGAATACTTACTTTCTAATAATATTTCTGTAGATTTTTGTTTTCAGGTTTGCAAAAGAGAGGGTGTCCAACCTCTCTTTGGTATCTAAAGTAGAAGAGAAGCCAATTCCAGAACAAGTCTTTGTCTCCAATCAGCAAAGCATGGAGTTGGCAGGCAATAGCTTTTCATTGAAACAATTTTGATGATTTCTATGAAGGTGTTCATAAACTCTAACAATAGGAGAGCTACATCCTTCGTTTGGAACCAGAAGACCTATTAATGGTGTATTATAGGAAGTATGTGAGAGGTGGGTAAACTTTGACTGTGAACTTGATAACTAGAAGGACATCTTTTGTCACTTCATCTTAAGTTGTGAAGTATGTTGTTTTGGATTGTATTTGAAAGAAGGTCGATCAATGTTGCTGTAAATTGTACGTTGGTATACTTATGAACCGGATAGATGACCTAGTTCTATATGGCTTTTTGGTAGGAAGGTTGTATAGGAGTATGGCGGTTTGTATCATGCGGCAAGGAAGTGTTGTAGCTTCCTTATGTAATCTCATCAGGTTATTCGGTAGGCAAGAGATTGCTGCTCAGGTAGTGTCCAATGGTATGTGTAACTTTTTTATTTGTATAAAATTTAATGATTTATTAAAGAAAAAGTTTGTATCATTAAATTAAATTAAAATGAAAATTTTATTTTTAACGTGAAAATAAGGCAAATAATTACGATAGTTAGTAGAAAAACAGTCAAAACTCTACCAATAGTCCTAATCAGTTATCGAAGAACAGAGAAATAGAGAGGCAGTTGGGGTTAGGTCGGAAATTATACTCCCGGTACGGAGGGTGGCGCCGTGCGTGGCGACAGGAGCGGTGGCGTTGATTTGTAGTCAGATTGCTATGGGCCAGGTCTGTGTTTGTATGAGAAATTGTTGCCCTGAAATGGGCCCTACAAATACGTCACTCTTACTAAACTGTGGGCTACTGTGGGTCCCAACTTCCCAAAGAGCCGGACAAATGGGCCCATCGAAAGCAACCATTGACTGTGTCTGCCTTGGGTTGAGAGATTCTCCGTGTTCTCGCGCTATAACAACGCGTGACGCACAGTTGCCACTAAAAAATTAAAATAAATGATGAAATTTAAAAAAGAAACTAATTTCTTTCAAATTTTCAAATTAAGTATATAGTATTTTAATATTTACAAATTAATTCCTAATGGTAATATGTGTATACTCAAGAATTTTATTTAAATAAAATTCAATAATTGTATTAAAATTAATTACTTTTGGTGAAATAATATGACTAATATTTATATTAAAATAAATATTAAGTATATACTATTAAACATAATATTCTAATTTTTTGAGTTGATTCTTACCTATAGTATCCATAAACATAATAATTTTTATTTTTAAATTTTTTTTACTTATTATTATATTTAAATAAAAATGTTTTTAGAAATATTAATATTAATTATTAACTAATAAATAAAATTATTAAATAATTATTAAATTTTACCAAAATATTAAGAATAAATTCATATATTTTGCCCAATAAAATAAAATAAAATATACTTTTATTTAAATTTATAATATACGTAATAACTCACTTTTTCAACTCATTGAATTTAACAAATAAGATACTATGCCCATATTAAGTAACATGTTATTTTCCTTGAAAAGCGAGGTCTAAAGAAGCTCATTAATACATAAACTTACAAGATTATTTTTTATAAATCCATAGAAAATAATGACAGTATAAAATATAAATAACAATATAATAATATATGAAGCAACCTTAGTTCGTGTGTATATATATAAGAACTAGCTCATATCACTTGAGGAAAATAAAAAACACGAAGTATGAGGAACTGGTTCTGAAGAAATTGTTCGAAGTAGAAGAAGAAAAGGCGAAGGGTCCATTAGGTTTGGCAAGTAATCACTAACATTTCAAAAGTCACATCCTTAAAAACGTTACATCAAATGATCATATTCATCTATATAGATTAGAGCTAAACATAGAAAAAGAAAAAGAAATAAATAAAATAAATAGGTAAATAGGTTATAGGTTATAGGTTGGCTTTTGGATATTCGGAAATAAACTATACTGTTCATCTTGTCAAAATCTCTTTCGTCACTCAACTTCTCAGGACTCCAACAAATGTGTATAAAGAATAGACAACTCTAATCTATATGTTCTTGTAGGCTCTATGAGTAGATGTGACTCTTTTTATTTAATTTATATAAGTTCAAATTATGCGACTAAGAAGTTTTATGTAGTAATGGATTGGATCGGATCAGAAAAAGGAAAGATTCGTATAAGTTATACCTTTTGTCACCACTTTATGAAAAATTGTTAGGCATAAATATGTTAGATATCTGTAACTCGATTAGTGAAATAATATTTCTCTTTCAAAACGCATGTTTTTTTTTACTACCTTATAAAGAAAATATTTTATTGCGAATGAACGAGATATTAAGAAATTATCCATACATAAAATTATAATTCTTGACTTAATTATATATATAAATACCTATTAATTTCAAAGATTATTATAATTTAATATTATTTTTTATCGTATGAATCATATTTTTAAAGAAGAAATGATTTTTTTTCCTTTATAAGTGTATTTTGAAAGAAAATTTAAGATTGCAATCTTAAAGGTTTGAATTAATCTAAAATGAGCATAAAAATTTATAAATTTTATTTAAATTAAAAATTGAGTAATTCAAAAGTTTGAATTAAAATCTAAATTCAATTTAAAATTTGTAAATTAATATAGAATTTGAAAAGAATCATCTTATCCTTAAATTATGTTGTTTTGGAAAGTTTGAAAAGAAAAGCCACAGTACTTGCAAGTTGCAACTATTTAAAGGCTCATGAAGTCGTCTCGCATCACAAGAAGTGGATGCATTTTCTACGATAAGAACTAAAAAGTTTCCTTTTCATTGCAGAACAGATCCCAAAAAGCATCTAATTTTCAAACTGTACGGTTTTAGAGAAAACCATTGTTTGTTCCGTTAACTCAAAGTTTGAAAAGTTTAAAGAAAATAATAGCAGTTAAAAAATTAAAATATATTTAATCGAATTTAGCCTGAACTCGGTCAAGTCTAACTAAATTTCGGGTCGAATTCGAACTTGGGTGAACTTGAAATTGGCCGATCCATTGTTAACCTTAATAACAAATAGAGTGGGTGGCAAATTAAGCCAAGATTAACAGACGGTTTGATAGATTTGAATTATTTTATAATGTTTTTTTTTAAAATTAATTACAATTTGAACTGTTCAAACGACTCAAATTGATCGTCAATTTTAGACTTAATATAAAATTTAACCAATTCAAATCTAACATTTTGAATTTAATTTGTTATATATAATAATAACCTAACTTCAAGCCAACTTAAAATTTAAATTCCTTGTTAATAATTTTTAAAAATCCGGATTACATTGATAATATATTAAATTACAAAAAGGTCTAATGAATTTAACCATTTACAAAATAGTGACTGGGTTTTATTGTCATAAGAAAACAAGTCCTAAAAATTGGATGATGTTAATGCATCAACATTGAGAGAGACTTCTTGATTGCATTTAATTTCACTGCCTGGTGACACATCAATCTTTGTTAAGGTTGATTATGATTTGGAGGAACACATATACCTTTCACTTTCTAATCAATATGAATACTTTGTGATTAACCACATAATCCATAGACTAGGGTTTACTAGAGGTGCACCACACCACCTGGTTGGCCACAACTATGGACTTAGATCATGTCCAAAAGTCATTTGGTGGTACTGATATGTTGACATGAAAACAGAACAATTCAAAGATAAGCACACAAAAAGTTTTTTTTCCCCCCTAAGGAGATGAAGACCTCATATTTTTATATATGTATAGAGATGATTATGTATGTAATAAAAAAAGATATTGGACCAACAAAAGGACATACAAACAACATTCAATTTTTGGAGTACACCTTGGTTCCGTCCACTGAAAATTTATACTTTACCCTCACATGATTGGAGTTAAAAAGTGATCCAAAAAATTTCAGATAGACGTAGCAATTAGCCAGATTGATGTGGTCTGAAACGTAATTGGGATTGAGTTTAAAATGATATTATTTTCAAGAAGTTTTTCAAAATATTGTTGTTTTGGGCGACCAATTTCTTAAACTTAAGATTAAGTGACTATTTGGATGGACTTTTAGGGAGTTAATAAGTAATTTTCTCTACCACAAAGGTTTTTTTTTTAGAAAAATAGGTGTTTGACTGTAAAATAAAAAATCATTTTTTTAATAAGTATGACTTTTTTGGCAGCCAAAATATAACTTTTTAAGAAGTTCAAATTTAGAGCTTCTAAAAAAAGCCTATCAAATAGCTTCTTCGGATAGTTTTTCAGATCAATTAATGAGTTTATTTTTAGTCCCTTTTATCCTTATGTTTTATACACAATTCCCACAATATCTACAAACTCATTTTCACATTTACCTTGTAAACTCATCTTCTCTATTACAATAAAATGCATAATTTAATATGTATTTAACTATTTACTTAACTTGAATATTTATTTTAGGATTTATATAGTATTATTTGGCTTTTATATATTTTTTAATATATATTTTAAATATTAGTTTTACTTACGTTATAATCCATATAAAAGATTTGATTAGATATATTTTTATTTATATTTTATATGGTTTAAAATTATATAATAATTAATATATTGTGCTTTGCATATTGTTTAATATACTTTAAATAATTTTTATTACAAAATAAAATATAGTTAAAATTAAAAGCACGTTTTATTTTTATGTTACCAAATAATCTAATGTATGAAGCTCTTTCAAAAAAATTCTTTTTTAAATGACAGTCAAACAGTCAACTGATTTTTTAGAAAAATTCTTCTTAGAAAAGATTTGCAAAAAAAGCTCTACTAATATAAACCCAACCAAACATAGGCTAAAATAAGATTATTTTAAGGAGTTCTTTTAAAAACAATATTATTTTAAAGGTAAAACTGGTCTTAGACAAATCATATAGATCTGATCTTAACTCAAAATTTGACGTGGTAAAATAATATCATACGACTTTAGATCAATCCAAATTGGGCTTGGGTCTGACTACCACCACCATAAACAAAATTTTCAATATTTAGCTTTATTAAAGATTAGTCATATTGAATTTTATTATTTAAATCTAAATCTTAACACTAAAAAATTTTGTACTACTTTTGGTAAAAATTTGAATCTTTAATTTATCAAATTACTTATTTAAAACACATAATTAATGAACATTTGAAAAATTATCTAATATCCTCACATTATTCCCTTTAAAAAAAATTGCAAGTTGCAGGAGATGCAATCATATCCACATCGCATATGTCCCCAACTGGATAAGAACATCACATAGCAATGGCCTACTCTTCATAAATAAGTACAAAGAGAGTCTCCCCTTTTCATAACGTTGATTGAAGCTTGAGATAAACATAGCTGATGAGGTCACTGAGATTGTAGAATTCGCCATTAATGGGAATGGCTGGAGCTTGATAGAGAAAGCTATGGTGAAAGCTCCATTAGCAGTTATCTCGTAGACAAAAGCATTCAAATCAAAGCCCATTTAATAATATGAACAGTGAGTCATAGAGTGTGTGGACCTTTTGGAGGGACCGAGCAAGTAAGAGGGTGCTCAAATTTTCAGTTTCTGGGTTTGATTAATGAAAAGAGTGATATGACTTATGAACTACTCTCCTCTCCTTTATTATGGCCAGCTGCTCAGAGACAGACAACACGAAAATCCCTAAGACCAGCCATGGAAGCTGCATCACAGGTACTAATTTTGCGGCACTTATTCCTCGGTAATTCGGATGTATTTAGTTAAATTATAAAAATTTAAATTATCTATTTTTTTTAATTTTTAACTTTTCAATTTGATTTACTTTGATAATTTTGTTATTAAAAATATATTAATCTATTAATTAAGTGTTCAATTTTTATAAAATAATAAAATTTATAAACTAAAATGAACCAATTAATTTTTATTTTATAATCTCTTTTTAATCAAATTTTAAATTTTTTGATAAATAAGGACAATCTTTTTTAATCATATTTTAAAACTTTTAATTTTATTCAATTTTTAACCGATTTTATGATGATTTAATACCGATTGAATTTTTTAAATCTTAAACTTCTTGTTTTATCGGTTTAACTTCCGATCTAGTTTTTACAACATTGGTTATAGGTATGGTAATAGATCAGATCAAGTCTTCTTTTTCGTTTGTGAGTAACTCTAAATTCAATCAAGATTAAACTGGTTTAATAAGTCCGAAGTCGTGATGTTATTTTCATCTTAATCTCATGGATTGTTTAAAAATTTTTAGTCTACTTTTAAATTTAAAATTTAAAATTTAAAAAACATTAATTTAAGCACAACTTAAAATTTAAAAAAGTCAAATTATGTTAATGATCTTTTAGTCTTGCCTTTTCTCTCTAGAATAGTGCAAGTTTTGATCATGCCTGCCATGTGCACGGTTTGTATTGTGTAGTCAATTTTTTGTTTTGTTTTGTATTTTGATTATGGAGATTGATATTCAAGATTTATCAACCCATGAAAAGGAAAAATGAAGAATTGGTTTTACAAGAAGATGACGTAGCAAAGGAGGAGATCAACCATGAGCTATGCCTGGTAGGGAAGTTTTTAGGAGAAAGGACAATTAACTTTGAGGCTACGGAGAGAACATTGTTGAATTTATGGAGGCCGATCCGAGGGGTGCATATCAACTCGATTGATGAGAATCTTAATCTCATTCAATTTTTTCATATTTTAGATTTGAAAAGAACGGTAGGAGATGGCCCTTGGCTGTTTAATAATTGCCTTCCACTTATTCATCATTTACAACGAGGGGAAGATCTAGCTCAGGTCGATTTTCATTATGGTGATTTCTGGGTTCAAGTCCACAATATTCCATTAGGATTTGTATCGAAAGAAACTGGCCAAAAGTTTGGAAAATCTCATGAGTTCATTTCTTGAGTATGATGCAATGCCTTGTAAAGCTTCATGGTAAGGTACATTCGGATTCAATGTAGATTGGACATTAGGCAGCCACTTATGAGATGGAAAATCATTAGCAAACAAGGGGAGAATAAAGTGGAGATTAGATTCCGATATGAAAGAATTCTACTGGTTTGTTATGTATGAGATATTATTGGGCCCAGTGAGATAAACTGTGAGCGCCTTTTGGATTTTCCGGACGGCAAGGTTAGACGAGACTGGCCAGAAGAAATAAGAGTAGAGTTTAAGGGCACAAACAGTGGTGGAATCGACAGATGGAGAAGGAATCTAAACAGATCAATAGGAGCGATGTCATTGCCTACAATCACGGATACTGGAATTTGAAAAGGTAAGGATAAGATGCCATGCAGAATCCATAATAATTATACTTCCTATTCTAAGAGTTTCCAGTTTAAGTTAATTACTAAAGGGTCAATGAAGTCTATAGACCAAACTGAAGTGCTGGGCCCGATTGAAAACCTAGGCCAAAACCTGTCAAAAGAAAAAGAAAATTCAGTTATGGAAATTGATGAGAATAAAAAATGCCTACACAACGAATTTCCAATAAACAACGATGGGACGCAGAATGGTGGTAATGCTTCTTCTTCGTTTAAACTCACATCTTCCACTAAAAACTCAATGGTGGGACTTGCTAGGCAAGCCTATCGAGAGCAATGATTGGCCTAAGTTGGAACTGTCGGGAATTAGGGAATTCCTGCGCTGTGTTAGCTCTTAAAGAGCTTGTTCGTAACAATAAACCAGATGTTCTTTTCTTAATGGAGACACTTGTCCATTCAAACAAGATTGAGGAAATTCGGATTCAATTGCGGTTTGATTTTTGTTTTACAGTTGATAAGATTGGTAAAAGTAGTGGGTTAGCTGTGTTATGGAATAATTCTTATAATATTTCAGTTACCAGTCTTTCTAATAACCATATTGACATGGAGATTGAGGAGCTTCATAAGCCAAAGTGGAGGCTGACGGGTATTTATGGTTTTCTTAGCTCGAATAGTAAACGAACCACATGGGAATTACTACGAGCTCTTAGTAGAAGGTTTTCTTTACCATGGGCAATTTTTTGAGATTTTAATAATTTTCTTTTGATAGAAGATAAAGTAGGTGGGGCTGATTATCCTTCTCATCTCTATGAAGGATTTAGAACTTGTATTAATGACTGCAATCTGAAGGATATTCCTCTTTTGGGCTTTGGCTATACATGGGAAAGGGGTTGAGGTATTGGGGATTTCATCATGGAGCGTCCGGATCGTCTTTTTGAAAATGAGACATGGACTAATATTTTCCCCAATCACAAGCTCTACAATCTGGTTAGTGCTTACTCTGATCACTCTCATATTAAATTTATTGCTTTATATGATTGGCCTTGTAAAATAGATGCCAGGTTTAAATTTGATAATAACTGGTTCATGGAAAATAATTTTTTTGAGGTGTTTGAATTATCCTGGTGTGTTGGAGGGGTTTTAAATATTATGGAAAGATTGAAAGGTTGTTGTAATAGGCTTGAAACCTGGAATAGGGGATTGGATAATAATTTTCAGGAAAAAATCAAAAAAATTAAAGCTGATTTGTTGAAGGCAAGGAGTGAGGGCACAGATAATGATCGGATTTCTACGTTGAAAAGAGACTTGACCAACACCCTTGTTCAGGATTCGGTTTACTGGAAGCAAAGGGATAAATTATTTTGGCTCAATTTTGGTGATGCTAATACTCATTATTTTTATAAGCAAACTATGATAGGAAGCGCAGAAATCATATTCCTGTGCTTTTGGATAATTCGGGTACTCCTCGAACAAGCCATGAAGCAATGAGTTCAATTGCGTGGGATTATTTTCAAAATCTTTACTCGAATTCTGGAGGTTTTGATTTTGAAAATTTTGACATGATTCAGCAACTGGTTAGTGAAGAAGACAATGATAGTTTAACGACCCCTTTTTAATTAGAAGAATTTAAGAAAGTTGTCTTTCAAATGCACCCCAAAAAAGCTCCTGGATCAAATGACCTCAATCTAAGTTTTTTTTTAAAATGTTGGCATATTATCGGAGATAAAGTTTTTAATCAATGCACCAGTTGGCTTAATTGGGGTGAGTTTCCTTCTAATCTTAATGATTCGATTCTTGTTTTAATCCCTAAAGAAGATAAACTTGATTCGATGAAAGATTTATGCCTTATTGCTTTAAGTAATGTGTTGCATAAAATAATCTCGAAAGTTCTAGCTAACCGTTTGAAATTAATTTTACCGATGCAGTCTACTTTTGTTTTGGTAAACTTATTTCGGATAATATCCTTGTGGCTTTTGAGATTTGGTGATGTTGCCCTTAAAGTTGATATAAGCAAAGCTTATGATCGGGTATACTGGAATTACTAACAATTTGTTTTGATTAAATTAGGCTTTCATGAAAAATGGGTGCACTGGATTATGCTTTGTGTTAAGACGATTGCTTATTCAGTTTGCTTAAATGGACATTTTCTGAATACTATTCTTCCGCATAGAAAGTTAAGACAGGGAGACCCCCTATCTTCTTATCCTTTTGTTTTATGTGCTGAGGGTCATTTAGCTCTCTTCAAACAAGTAGAAGCTAGGGGATCTCTTCATGGCTGCATTATTAGAAATGGGAGCCCAAGTGTGTCGCACTTATTATTTGCTGATGGCAGTTTTTTCTTTTTTAGAGCATATTCAGGGGAGAGTCGAGTGGTGAAAAATATTTTGCCTATCTATGAGAATGCTTCTGGTCAAGCCATTAATTTTCAAAAATCGAGGATTTTTTTTAGCTCAAATACAAAGCCTGATGTTCGGAGTAATATTAAGAGGGAGCTTGGAGTGAAAACTCCTATTGATCATGGAAAATGTTTGGGCTTGCCCTCTTTAATTGGGAGAAATAAAAAGTGTGTTTTCTCGTTTATTAAAGATCGCATTCATAGACGGTTACTTAGTTGGAAGAATAAATTTCTTTCAAGAGCGGGCAAAGAAGTTATTATTAAAACAATTTTTCAAGCTATTTCCTTATACTGCATAAGTGTTTTCATGATTCCGCAGACTCTTTGTGATGAATTACAGCGGATGATGAATTCTTTTTGGTGGGGATCAAAGGATGGTAATAGGTCTATTCATTGGGCTAATTGGAATAGATTGTGTGTCCCAAAGAAATTTGGAGGTTTAGGCTTTCGAAATCTTCATTGCTTCAATTTAGCACTTCTTTGCAAACAAGGTTGGCGTTTTATTAATTACCCATAATCTCTTCCAAGTCGTATTTTCAAATCTAAATATATTTTTTATGAGGATTTTTTAAAAGCTTCCGAAGGGTCTCACCCAAGCTTTGTATGGAAGAGTATTTGTCGTGCAAAAAAGTTACTTACTGAAGGCATTCGGTGGAGAATGGGAAATGGAGAAAGGATAAGAATTTTTGAAGACCCATGGCTGAATTATAATTACAATTTCTTTATCAATTCGGCCCCTCTTGATGGTATGGAGAACATGCGGGTTAGTGAGCTTCTTTCGGATAATGGACAAACTTAGGATACGAATTTAATTAATGGAATTTTTGCTCTGTTGGATGCAGTTCGGATTTTGAGTATCCCAGTAATTAGTAGAAGACCTTCCGATAAGCTTATTTGGCATTTCACAAAAAATGGAGTTTACTCGGTAAAAACTGAGTATAAAATTGCTATTGAAAATTTCTCAAATATTCGTGATTTTTTTGTTGAAGGTGATTGGAACCATCTTTCGAACAGTTTGCTCCCTCCTAAAATTAAAGATTTTTTCTAGCGAGTTTTGAGGAATTTTTTGCCATGTAAAATACAGCTTGTTGTAAGGGGTGTTCCTATTGATACACAGTGCTCGAGATGTGGAACTGGGGAAAATGAAAATCATGTGTTATTCAATTGTGTTTTTGCCGCAACACTTGGCACATTAAAGCCGTGAACCTTGCTAATACTCATGCAGTGGATATCATTTGAGGCATTCTTAAGGATACAAATAAGTTAAATATGCAAAAAATGGGGGCAATCTTACGGAGCTTATGGTACCATAGAAATGTTTTTATTTGGCAGCAAAAATATGTTTTTTGCACTAATGTGATTTATTTGGCAGACAACTATATTACCGCTTGGAACCAAGCTCATGTTGCCTTGGGAAAAGTTTCATCTCGTGCTCCTGTTGTCCCACCTCAACAAAAATGGAAGAAACCAGCCCCATCTTGGTTGAAATGTAATGTTGACGCTGCACTTTTCTCGGAAGCCTTAAGCACAGGTTTGGCTGCTATTAGTCCTCCTAGTGGCTAGATGAAGGTTATATGTTGATTCTTGTATTTCCACTAGCTTTGAGATTGAAGGATGTTAGTTTGGGTGTACACGGGGGAGCCTATTGACTCAGGGTTAGATTCATCATCTTTTTCTTTCTATATTTTATGCTAGTTTTTTTAATAATAATATTGCTGTTTACAAAAAAAAAGGTCAGATTATGTTTATTAATTTTGAATTTGTCACGGTTGAAATTTTAAATCACATTAAATAATCAATGTTTTTAATATTCATATTAAATCAATTTTTCCCCCTAAACGGGACCTTAACCTTCTTGGGATTAAAAGAATTATGAATAAGCTGTCGAAAGGGAATTCAAGTAGGAAGGTTTCAATTAAAATAAAAGCAATAATCTAAATGTATAGAAATAATGAATTTAAATTAAAATATAAATAATTAGTTAAAAAATAAAGAAAAAACAACAAATTACCATGTTAATTTAGAAATAAACTAAATTAAATAATACATATTATATATATTTTTTCGTTCGTTTTTTTCCTGTTCCACCGGGTGAATCGAACGTCCCGGAAGTACCTAAAAGGCTGTGAGTGTGAGGCTTAGTCTCTGTGATTAGACCTTTACTCGATAGTTTTTGGAAACTTCTTGGAACACAAGATTATATGTTCTTTGTAAAAACATATACTCAAAACGGCACCGAAACTGATCTCAGATTCAGAAGTATTTAAGGTTTTGATGGATTGAAGGGTACGATGATGGCGTCGTCGAAGACGGACATGCTTACCGGAGACACGCCAAGGAGAAGGGGTTTGTCCGTTGTGTTTTAAGGGACAGATTGTTACAGCTCTTCTCGTTCTTCTGCTTCATCGCTGACACAACAGGAGTCTCCAACGTGCCGACTTCATCAAAAGAATGCAGTGGACACGATGAATTGCGGAGGTTTGTATGGATTTGGAAAAGGAGACGATTAAGTGGTGATTAAAACATAAGAAAATTAGAAACGTGTATTCCGAAAACATTTCAATGTTACAGGTGAAATTACTCAACCCCCTTTACACATGATTGCTAATCTTCACATAACAAAATATACTGCTCGTCCTTTTCAATGTATCATTTCCATTTTTTCACCAATTACTGGTGCACCTATCCTGCCTCCATAATGGCGGAACATCCCCTCCCCTCAGGCTTCCGTCAAAAATTATCCGGTACGATGAGCTAGGTATTCATCCTGTATATCTGTACAATCATGTATGTATCAGTTTCTACAGCTGTCCTGCGAAAAAAATCTGCCATTATCTGGCTGGTCCGGGAAGGTGAGATCCTATCCACTTCCACCTTCATCTTCGTCATTAAGGTCCCCGTGATCTATGGTAGGCCGTTTCAATCTCTGGAATATCTCATCAAGTGATTCAGATGATGAATTAAGGGAATCAAGTTTAGTTTCCAGACCTTGTCGCATAGGTAGAAACTTTTTAGCCCCCATGTTCGCTTTAAAACTTTGGAAACCATTCTTCATCGATTCCCATTTTGAGGCCAAACCAGCAGATGCACCTCCTACTAAGTTGTTAGAATTCGGGTTGCCTGCACCAAGCAAGGACACCTTTGCAGAGGCAATGTTTTTCTCTACTGGCTTGCTATTGCCTTGTCTACCCTGTTGTTCTCTTATTGCAGCGTACTTACTGCTTATAGCTTCTCGACTTGAGCCATATCGTCGACCGACTTCCTCTTTCATAGGGTGTGACGGGCTTCCTTTGGTATGATTGTTGACTAAACTGCTTGCAGCCTTCATTTCAAGAGCAACTTTATCCTGAGAGTTACACCTCTTGTGTTAGAAAACAAGGAATAAAAAGGGGAAACATTTATTGCAACTATCAATGGGTTTTCAATGTTTACAAAAATTGCCAATCATAGTATAATCAAGAGAATAAATCAAAAGCACTATGTTGTTATAATCTAAAATATGTATACATACTGTACTATCATTGGCAGACTCGATATCCACACTGTTAAAGTTTCTTGCCAGTGGAATAACATGCTCGCCAACTTTTTCCCCTTGTTCTAACCATGATCGTTCTACAAAAACATACACCGTAAAATCAAATAAAGAATAATGTCAAAGGTAATATAATTTTCAGGTATACTTCTGTCGAATGGTGTTATACTCTGGACAGTGACAGGAAGACCAAAGTCCTATTGCACTACCTTTCTGTAGAATAATCATTCCTGAGGGATCAAAACCATCCGTGTCATCAGCCTCGGTTTGGATCTTGAATCTCATCCAACTTCCAAAGAAACCAATTACACGGTCAAAGAAATTGCTTGCTACCAAAAGCGTGTACACGACCATGATAAGTGGATAGATTCTGTTGAACCCATCTCCAAAGAAAGAGACAGCATCATTGATTTTCCCCATATGCTGCAACCAGAATGAAGAAATGAATCAGAAGAAAATGGAAAAAGTAAGTTTTCAAAGGGACAAAGGACAAACCAATAAATTTTACAAAGAAATTCGTGAAGAATTGTGAATTATTGAAAAGGAAGGTCGGAGAAAAAAAAGGAAAAATGAAGCCTAAATAAAGATTTAGACGATAAAAAGATTGTGTAAGAGGAAGTCCGATCACAAAATGAGATGCCAAAATGGTGCTTCCAAAAATTGAAAGAAGGGAAAACCATACTCGAGAACATTTTTTTTTTTCCCAGCTCCACCCTAATATTCTACAAAAGTACTTCTAGCAAGGACGAGAAGAAGTTGCATAACAGCTTCTGAAAATAAAAAGGAAGTCCAAAGATAATTCTGAAACTCTAGCAAGTAATTTAACTTTCAAAAGGCAACAGATTGATTGAGTGAAGGGGAAAAAGATAAATATTATGTGCACTTCTATTGTATGTTCTGGAAGTATAAAACCAGACATAGCATTCATACTTGTCAAAGCAGTCAGGTTTGGGGGAATAAATACATATTATTCAAGCTGCTAAACTAGATTCAGAGCATTCTAAAGCGTCTGCACTATGCAAGGATTGCTATTTATGACACAGCAATGGAACATCAATAAAAAGAAAGTAACAAAATTCAACATTATTCTGTCACTTCTCTAAAAAATGCACAAAATAAGCAAAACTAAAAGGAGAACTACCTTTTCAAATATAGTACTCTTAGAATCAAGATTAATAAGGTTGAGAAAGTTGTAGGAAATTGGAGGAGCATA
>JAOTAX010000196.1:30585222-30601386 GCA_025629825.1 Erythroxylum guanchezii
TATAAAGTAGATGTTTGAATCGAGGCAAGGAACATATGGTATCTGTAATCTTCACATATTTGCTGGCTTTTCCTTCTTTCCTTTTTACAAAGGTCAACACCTTTGAAACTTACAATCATAAGAAAACAAAATCACCAAACAGGAAACATCATAACTTGTCCGAATGGACCTGTGTTGTTGGTTCCACACACAGTGTCCGCATTTGGACACGATTTACTTTTTTGTGAAACATTAAAAGCTGAAGAAATTGATATACAGTAACACGCTGGAGTATGTAAAGACAAGAAATAAGGTTTAATCACGCGCCCCACACATAATTGACCTGTGCAGACAGTACCATGAAAGACCATGAAACAGCTGTTCTGGCAGGAAACAAGTTGCATTGGCACGCTCTAGATTAAGGGTTTTTAGAGCCAAACCCTATCATCTAAATAAGGCCTATTAAAGGTAAATTTTGAATATGTAAAATGTAACTTAAAATTTAATATTTAGAAATATTTAAATTAAATTTTAATATTTTTAAAATATTCAAAATAAAGCTTAAATAGATAGAAATTTTAATGAAGTTAGCTTTTGATCAATTAATAATATGTCAACACTAATGTGATAATATAACTAATTTTTTTATATTAACTTATAACCATATGATAGCAAAACCCATGTTTATAAAATTTGGACTTTGGACCTTATTGTTAAAAAATAATGAGACTCATTCTTTTGTTAAAAAATAAAAATTTTAGATTAACAGGTTAATATTGATATAATATTTAATTAATAAAGAGTTAACTTCGTTAAATTTTTTTTAAAGGTTCATTTTAAATGTGATGTAATTTGAATGCTCAATTTCTTATTATTAAAAATGCATTATAATCCTCAAATTTTATATTATATTATAAATGTTGAGGATTATAATGTATTTTTAATAATAAAAAATTGTGTATTCAAATTAAATCATATTTAAAATAAACCTTAAATATATCTGTTGGTTCTTCACTTCTTCTTCTTTTTTATTTTTATTATTTATTTATTCCTTCTCTCTGTAGCTTTATTTTTCTCTCACTCTTACTTTTTACGTGAATTATTTAGAAACAACCTCTCTATTAATTAAAAGTAATGTTGAGGACTATTAGACTTTTCTATATCTTATATATCAGCAGAATTTATACTGTGTGATGTTATTCAATATACCTGTTTAATAAATTTTATAATAATCAAAATGTTGTATAAATTTTGTATATCAAATAATTACCATATAATTATAATGTTATGATATAATTTTGAGTAAAGTAATGCATAATAATTTGAAGTTATATTTTTTATATTACAAACTAAAATCTCTAAAAATTATTGCGAATAGAATTTAAATGTTTGAAATTGAGATTTTTTAAAAAATAAAAAATTTCCATGAAAAGAAAGTATATAAGCCGACAATTATAACTAAAAAGTAACTTGGAATGGTCCCGTTAAAAAATGAGGGGATAAAGTTGGACCCACCATCACTGCCACGTCAAATCCAATTCCTATCATCCCTAAATCCAACGGTCATAAGCCAAGCAGCATCATCTCCTCAAAAGCACACGATCACAGCTCCAGCTCCAGCTCCCTAGAAAAATCAGCTTACATGTCGCCCGCGCACTCCGACGTACCACTCTTGACTCCGTTCAATTTCTGTTAGCTTCCATTTCGTTCTCTCTCTCTCTCTCTCTCTTCTTCTCTGCCTCCGTTTATTTTCCTATGTCAACCACCGACGACCGCCGTCTTCGGTAGATACACAACTCCATGGCGGCTGGCAGCGACACCGTGTCGCAGACTTTCCGTGCCCTGGTGGAGAGCGCGGACCGGAAGTTCGCGGGCGTGCGAGACATTCCGCAGTACGGACGCGCTCAGGGTCGCTACTTCCAGAAAGTTTTCAAGGCCTACATGAGGCTGTGGAAGTACCAGCAGGAGAACCGGTCGGAGCTGGTTGCTGGCGGTCTGAACCGGTGGGAAATAGGGGAAATCGCGAGCCGGATCGGCCAGCTCTACTTTAACCAGTATATGAGGACGAGTGAGATGAGGTTCTTGGTGGCTGCGTACGTGTTCTACGAGGCGATTTTGCACAGGAGGTACTTCGAAGGAGCCAAAGCAAAGGATGTAGGTGTGAGATTTAAGGAGTTGAGATTTTACGCGCGGTTTTTGCTTGGTTCGTTGATTTTGAACCGGACCGAGATGGTTCGAGCGCTTGTTGAGAGGTTTCGAGCTCTCGTTGATGATAGCAAATCAAATTTCCGAGTGAGTGTTTTTTTTTTCCCCTCGTCTGTTCTTCATTTGCATAACGTAGAATGTGTAAGCTTGGTTTGGCGGACTTGGCTGGAATAGCTTATGTCTCTTTTTCCTTGTTTTGTTGGTTTTCAGAGTTCGTCTTTCTGTTTTCTTTTTGAGGACACTACTTAGCCATGGAACTCTGCTAAAGTGTCTCATATTTTGGGAACTTTTAGTGGTTCAGCTGCTTTAGATAGTTTTCTGATTGGAGAAGATATCACTTTTCGCGGCTTCTGTTTTTTAGGGCTATTACATAGGAGGCGAAGTTTGGTGTGGCATAGTTATGATATTCTGGTAGTCTAAACTTGGATACGAGCCTGCAGTTGTTTTGTTACCTGCATCATGTGCTTAAGTGACCATGGTATAGACAGGATTAGTAGTTGTGTAGGCATGTAATCAAGGTGGTAATTCTTGTTGTAATTTAATTAATGTTGTGTAGGCATGTCATCAAGGTGGTAATTCTTGTTGTAATTTAATTAATGTTGACTGGACGGGAATCTTCCCATTACCTAAGGCTATGTTTGGTTGGACATAAAATTTTTAATGAAATGGAATGGAATGGAATGAAATGGTTTATAATGGAATAGAATGTAAATGAATATAATATTAGAAAATTGTTGTTTGGGAAGGATGAAAGGGTTCATAATGTAATATTGTGAAATGTTGTTTGAACGAAAGGTTTATAAAGTAATATAGTGTAAAGTTATTTATCATTTTACATTCCATCCTAAATTTCCCAAATCAGAGGTTTTTTTTTTTTACTGTTTATGATGGAATGAAATGTAATATGAAACTCTTCTCTTCCATTCCATTCTATTATAAACCCTCCTTTTAAAACGACGGAATAACATTACATTCCATTCTATTCCATTAATAAGCCTCCAACCAAATATAGCCTAAAAATGAATAGAAACAGAAGAATGGAGAGAAGTAACGATAGAGGAGCTCTATTGTTCCATTGCAAATCGGTTTGCTGTAATTTGATTTTTTTTTGAGCCCAAGGACTATGAGACCATTATTTATAGGAAACTGAATCTCTAGAACCATCTTCAAGGCAAAAAACTGGAAATTCAGAATACGTATAACAGAGAAGCTGAGTAATGAATTACTTAACTTTTTAGGTGCAAGCCTGAAAGGTACTTTACTAAGGGTACTTGAACTAGTCTTGTTCCTTTTCATTGTTCTCGTGAGATATGACTTCCCACGGTTTGTGTAGTTCTGTTTGTTGGATTAGGTACTTTTGTAGTCAACAAGGTAAGTTGGTCAATTGTCCTTCCTACAATGGTATAAACATCGTTTAGAACTTCCAGTTGGTACTTACCTGGTCAGGGGTATTCATATTATTTCTTGTCAGGGGATGAATTTCAAAGAATGGAAGCTGGTGGTCCATGAAATAATACGTTTTATGGAAGCTGATAGTGCTTTTACAAATAGCAGGCCCTTTCGTTATAGTGGCCTATATGATTCACATCCAGCTTCTCGTCCTTATGTGGCCCGTTTCCATGCAACACAAGTTCTAAAATTTCAAGATGCTGTGCTTACAAGCTATCACCGAAATGAAGTAAGAATGAGTGTCATTTGGTTGATATATTATGATTGATAATCTATTGGAACTATCCTGCTTATATAATTTGTATTTTCTGCCACTTTTTTCTTTTCTAGGTGAAATTTGCAGAACTTACTTTGGACACTTACAGAATGATGCAATGCCTGGAATGGGAGCCAAGTGGATCTTTCTACCAAAAACGTCCAGTAGAATCAAGCTTCCAAAATCATGTGGTTGAACCAAAACAGAACGGCACAGTAATAGATCATTCCGGAGCTTCTGGATTAATTGATATGAATCTGGCTGCGGATTTGACTGATCCAAATTTACCTCAAAATCCTAGGAAAGCTGTTCTTTATCGTCCTTCTGTCCCGCACTTGCTAGCGGTTAGTTTTAATATCTTATCTAATTGATTTTGGTATATTTACCTTGTATAAAAATGTCATTGTTCTTGAAAATCATTTTCTGCATATCAGTAGTGACATAACTTGAATTTGGCAAAGCCTTAGGACAAATTATATGTATTTTACTCATGTACGTGGACAACCATGCAACTTTGAAGGTAAGAATTTTTTTAGCTCCTGCATCGAAAAGGTATGAGTACCCAACAACTAAAGGGATGCCACAACCATGTTACTGATGTTAGAACAAAACCTTGGAACAGGTACGGGCTATATACAGAATGTTGTCACATATAGTGTTTGTGGGATAACTCTTGAACATTGAGCATTTTGTTACTAATTTCTTATGTCCTTTTCATTTTAGATGTGTAACCCATAGCGTTGATGTTTTGATTAAATGTTGGCAGGTGCTGGCGACAATTTCTGAGGAGCTGCCTCCGGAGAGCATCATGTTACTATATATAGCAGCCTCTGGTAACTTTAGCCTAACTTTTGGCCCTGCAATCTTTTAACTGATGATTCTCTTTGTTCACCCTGGAATCAATGTTTGTGTTGAATCATGGATGTAGGGAAGGGTGGATTAAATCATGCTTCCCAAGAGGAAAGCTCTGGAGGATCACTGAGATCATCAAGAAGCAGTGCTGTATCTAGTTCGTCAATTGAAAAGAATGTCTCTATGTCTGAATCCCCTATGAATGGCGAAGTAAAATCAAGTGATTATTATGGCAACTATTTGTCACTAGGTCCAAAAGGAAATGGAGGTAAGTGGCTATATTGCTTTATTTGTTACACACTCCCAAATGTTTACTCATCACTAAAACTCGAGAGCAATTCACAATATCATCTTATGTTGCCTCTTTACCATGCTCATTCTATTTATTACATCAACTGCTTTCCCATGTTCAGGTCCAAATGTACTCTACCCTGGGGATATTATTCCATTCACTCGAAGGCCACTTTTCTTGATTATTGATAGTGACAGCAGCCATGCATTCAAGGCAGGTTTGTCATACCTCGTGATTGTGGATAACTTGTTAGACAAGAGTTGATGTATTTTGGAGTTTCATGACAGCGATACGGGTTAATTCCAATTGGAAGCAATCTCCTCTCTTTTAGAGTTTGATTAAGTTCATTACTCTCTAATGTACTTAGTGATTAGGTATGAGATGGATATGTTGTGCACGTATAACCATGGATTTTCATGCCTAAACAATTTGACTCTTTGATCAACGGTTTTATATCACTAGTACATCTTAGTGTATAAAAGGAGGTTAATTTTGCATGATTTTTGCACACGGGTAAATTCTGGGTGATTTCAGGTTTTACATGGTGCGGAAAGAGGAGAGACGGCTGCTTTACTGCTCTCACCTGTTAGATCAGTGTTCAAAGAACCATCTAATGTTGGTACAACACATTATGGAAGTCAGTTTACCTTTTTCTTGACTGCTCCTCTGCAAGCATTTTGTCAAATGGTTGGCCTCACGTTTCCTCATGATGATATGGTAAGTTTATATGATGACATTTTCGGTTTTATAAGTAATGTCTTTATCTGTTTAGTTTCTAATTGCTGTAAGAATTCTGGTCTTAGGATCTGTATAAAATGGCTGAGGAGATTCTTTCAATGGCCTTTTCTGAATGGGAGGTAGTACTCTCTACATCAAAAAACCTGGATCTGGTTTGGGGGCAAGTACTGTCTGATCCACTTCTTAGACGGCTTATTCTAAGGTATACCCTTTCTAAAAAATTAATGCAGTTGCTCATTTAACAATGTCTAACATTGTAGTAGGTAAAATAGTTATTGTGTGTGTAATCATCTCTATCTTTACATTGCCTCAATAGACACGATTTATGATGATGAAAACTCAAACCTCTAATATCTTATTTCTTCTTCATTTCTGGGTCTGATTCCCACCAACTGAGCAGCAAACATTCTTATATACTCGAATCTCATTTCTAATTTAGCATCACTTGTTACATGGAATTTCGGGCGCAGGTTCATATTCTGCCGATGTGTGCTCTCTCTATTCTACCTTTCAAAGGACGATGAACAATGTCTACCCGCTTGCCTACCCCATTTTCCAAGTTCTGTCTCTTCAAGTTCTGAAATCGTGCAATCTGCTGTACTCAAGCTTGCAAATCACCTTAAAGTTGCAGACGATTTTCAGTCTGACAAGTAAATTCAAGCCACAGGTGTTCAGTGAACGGAAAGGTAAATTTGCTGATCAGGCGCTGAAGTCAGTTGATTAACTCATTTCTATAATCAAAACAGTTTGATTATAGGGGCATCCAGAGGATTATAGTTTGATATGGCATTTAACCTGGTAAATAGAACAATAATGCATCGACCGTGCAGTCCCATTGACTCGCCAGTTGTGACCATCGAAATCATTCGGCGACCTGCCGTTTCGGTTTGTTGGATGCTTGATGACTTGCAGATACACACGAGTACAGCTGCATAGTTCTTGCGGTGCTTTATTGGTATATATTGTGTTTAAGATGTTTGGCTCCTGGTAAGCAGTGCTGATTTCTTTTTGTTTTAATGTCATATTTTAGCCATAGAAAATTAGGTAGTCAAACAGGATTTTTGTCGGCCACGCTACATATTGTGATGGAGAAGTAGCTGAAAGAGGGTGTAAATTAGTACTGAGATACATGGAATACCTCCACAGTAGATTCTATTGTTCACTTATTTTTCATTTTTCTTACAATTTGAGCCCTCTCGAATGCCTTAAAAGCTCCATTGACCTTTACTAATTACTACAGATGTGTAGGGAATATGCTTTTACCTACTCGGCCATCTTTATTGGTGATTCGGCCTTGGGACCACCTCTTTTCACCATAAGGCTTAATGGTATTTAGGGTGCCTGGATGATTGGCTTGGAAAGGTTTCAATGGGTATGAAATAAAAAAAGAGTGGGTGGTTATATATTATTGTTACAGGGAGAGTATTATGATACCCTTGGCTTTAAGCACGAGAGAAATATCAATTATTCCTGAATGATACTCTCTTCATTTTTTTTTTAATTTTTAAATAATTAATATAATTAATTAATTAAAATAATATTATAACATAATTATTTAATTATATATTTTCTAGTAATTAAATATAACTAATTAAAATATATTAAAATTTGACATAAAATAAAAATTTAATGGATTTTTATTTGTTAATATTTTTAATAAATTAATTACTATTAATAGTAATAATAATTATTCTTTCGTTTTAATCAAATATTATTATTATAATGGTTATATCTATTCTCATTTTTTATTATATTTATTTCTATTCTTGTTATATTATCTAATTTGAATCAAGTGTCCTTTCAATATTTATAAACTTTATGTACATAACCTTCCAAATTTATGCTATATTTTAAGTTTATAACCTTCCAAATTTAGCTATATTTTGCAATGTTTTAAAAACTCGACTAAATGGTAAATTGATAAGATATTTTTAAAACTTAAAAGGTTTAATCGATATTATGAATAAAATTAAAATATTTAAAATATAATTAAAAGAGATTATCATTATCTATTTAAAAATTGAAGTTTGAAAAAGTTTAATTGAAAAAAGATTGATAAATGAAATTAATTAATTAATTTTGATTTATAAAAATAATTAATTTACTAAATTAATCGATTAATTAATAAACTAGAAAGTTAGTTGGTTCAAAACTTTTACAATTGAATCAGTTGAGTTTTTTAATCATTAATATTGTGCTATTAATTACTTTTAATGTTAATCTATTTCAAACTTTGTTTTAGAGTAGGGTTGCCACACTAATTGTTATAAGTTAGACTTGAATTGATCTATCTGTAAATTAGGTTGAATCATTTTCATTTTGATAAAATAATATTGTTTTGATATAATTTACCAAAATATTGTTATTCTAATCATAATTGGAGATTGACGAATTAAGCTTGGAATATAAAATTAAGAGGTTAAGTGGGTTTAATTTGATTTATTGTCATTTTATGTGAAATTTATCTTAAATCAAGTATTATTCTTTTTTAATGAAATATTTGTTAATTATTTATTTTTTAAAATTAAAATTATTTGATGTGATGTAAGAAATTAAGTGTTGTCCTTATTTTTATGGAATGTTTGTTAATTATTTATTTTTTAAAATTAGTGTTATTTGGTTTTATATAAAAGACACTCATGTGATTTAATAAATAATTTAAGGATATGAAAGAAAGCAACTGATATTTATTAGTGTGAAATTAATAAAATTATTATAGATAATTTAAAATATCTATATTTGTTTAGATCAATCTTCATAAGTTTTTAAATATTTTACCTCGCTGATAGTTTTGAATATTAAAAATAGTCGTGCAACTACAAAATGTCAATTGAAAATTTGAAAATTTATAAAATGTTAATTGAAATCTTCGTTAATTTGTTTAAAAGTAACCAATTTAAATTAATAAAACATGTACTTTTAAATTATTATTTACATAAATTAATGATTATTTTAGAGTATTCAATAAATTTCCTATTATTAATCCAGTGGGTTGGCATAGGTGACACATACCTTCGTCGCTTAACCAATTAGCTGGAGGTTCGATTCTTGGGAATGCAATAAACTCCTGAGCCCGCGGTAGCCCTTCTTGATTTGAGGTGTTACCGGCAAAGAGGGATTAGTCTTAGACTAATCTTTTTTAAAAGAATAAATTTTCTATTAAGCTTAATTACTAATAAATTATTCTTTACGTAACAATCCAGACCACCCGCTCATAGATATTATTCGCTTTGGGTTGTCCCTCGGGCCAAACCCTTTATAGTTTTGCTCTTCCCACGTTTGGGAAGATGAGTCTTGTAGGGGAGAGTTATCCATATCCTTATAGGACATACTTCGTTCTCCTCTCCAACTGATATGGGATCTCACACTCTCCACCCCTTTAGGCCCAACCTAACTGGCACAACGGTTCGGATACCAAATCTAATACATTTTGTAACAGCCTAGACCACTCTTATAGATATTGTCCACTTTGAGTTGCCCTTTGAGCCAAACCCCTCACGGCTTTGCTCTTCCTATTCTTAAAAAGACACGTATTATGAAAAAAAGGATATTTCATTATTCTCTTCAACCGATGTAAAATCTCACACTTTAAGTCCCTTCATTTTCATCAATTTAACACAACCTCAACTAAAAATCTAAAAAGATTTTAGTTTAAAAACATTGTCATTATCATTATCATACTCGAAGTCCCGCAATTTTAGTTTGAAAACATATGTATTAAAATTACACAAACAACACCTCGTAAGTAAAAACACGTGGACATTACACTTATCATTCTAAACTTTTTACAACAATGAGCCGGGTTGGACTTGCTTAAGCTTGAGTCTGACTCGAGGTCCGATCAAGAGTTAAGCAACGGGTCTAATTTGGAGTCCAAGTCCCGTTAGAGGCAGCTTAACTTAGGCCTACTCAGTCTACCATAATATAGCCCAAAAAAAAATTTAAGTTAAAAAACTAAAAATAATATTATTTTTAACAAAACGACATGATTTTAGCTTAAATTAGAAGCCGACCCGAGGCCCGTTCTACCCAGCCTAGCCGTTGACTTCAACCGGTCGGGCTCAATAGTCATCTCTAAAAAGAAAGAGATAAACAAAATAGAATTATTAAAATTAGAAATAACGTTACTATTCGCGAGTTGTCTGAATTTGACTTTATAAGATCGGTCAAAGATAATGTTGCTAAATCTAGTTTTAAGATGAAATCTTAACATTCATCGACCAATCGGATTCACTTATTAAGCCCTCACGATCCGCAACCTTCCTATAATGTATCATCGCGGCCATTCATTCAGTCCCAAAAAACACAACTTAGCACTGTTATAACCGTCCGATCACCAACATGAGAAAGCACAAGGACAGTCAATCCTATCCGTTGGATCGTGAAACTCAGTTTCTCTATATACCTATTGACCCCTTCCTTTTCTAAACTTTATAACTTTTGTCTAGAGAGAGAGAGAGAGAGAGAGAGAGAGATTCTTGTAGCGATTTAGAGGTATGTTCTTTGATTCTCTTTATTCTATAGTCTTTCTAATTATTTTTTTTCAAGATTTTGTTTAGATTTTTTGGAATAGCCAAGAATGATTGCGACTAGGTTTCTGCTTGATTATTTTGTTTCTCTCTTGAAGATTGTTACTTGTGTGTAAGGGATTTGGGGCTTGTTGGTTCACAAGATTGCGCCATTCGTTGTTTTGATTCTCGTCCGAGAAGCTAGATTTCTGTTTTGAAATTATGCCTCTTTCGAGGTTTGGGGATTTTGAAATTCGTGATACCTTCGCTTAATTTGGCACTTAGGGTTTTGAAATTTCTGGATCGTCTTTAAATTAGGGTTTATGGTCGGATTTGACATGATCGTACGGGTTTGAGTGTTGATTGTTTGTTCTGAGATGTCGGTTATAGTTGGTTGTTGCGCCTCTTCGTAGCTATTTTATGATGTGCATGTGTTATAGACAAGAGGATTCAAAGTTTAGTTATTTTGGTTTTGTTTTTGGGTGCAGATGGCCCGTACCAAGCAAACTGCTCGTAAATCTACTGGAGGAAAGGCTCCAAGGAAGCAGCTTGCCACCAAGGTTTACTAAAAATTTTATCTTTCTCTCTGCAGGTTTTACATTATGGTTTCTTTTAATCTTTTTGTTGATGATTTTTTTAATGTTATCAGGCAGCTCGTAAGTCTGCTCCAACCACTGGTGGAGTCAAGAAGCCTCATCGTTACCGCCCTGGAACTGTCGCTCTTCGGTGAGTTAAATCTTCATTCCCGTCTGTATTTTCCCTTGTCAAACGAAGAAATAAGTTTTTTTTTTCCCGCTGACTTTGCTTCGTGTTGTTGCGCAGTGAAATTCGTAAGTATCAGAAGAGTACCGAGCTTTTGATTAGGAAGCTCCCTTTCCAGAGGCTTGTCCGTGAAATTGCTCAAGATTTTAAGGTATGATTGTTGTTTGTGTTTATTATATATTTGTTGGTGTAAGTAGCGTTCTCTTCAGGATGTCTTATTGGGGGATCTTTATGTTGGCAGACCGATCTGCGTTTCCAGAGTCATGCTGTGCTTGCACTTCAGGAGGCTGCGGAGGCATACCTTGTAGGTCTATTTGAGGACACCAATCTCTGTGCTATTCACGCCAAGCGTGTCACAATTATGCCAAAGGATATCCAATTGGCTAGGCGGATCAGGGGCGAGCGTGCTTAAGCTGTGGATGATAAAAGTGGTTTTTAGACATGTTCTTACGTCATGATAAGCTTGATTAGGTAGATAAATAGGTTATTGGCTAATTAGATTGTGTTGGGAAGATGGGTCGTGAGGTGGTGTTTGTTTGGCTTCAATGGGATTTGAACCGAGTATATTCGTCTCAAAACTGTTCCTGGTACCACCTGGTACTGAACGCAGCTATCATTCGGATCTAATCTAGTTTAGTATGTTGAACTTTCTCGTGTATATTTTACTTGCTACTTTTTATTTGATCTGACTAAAGTTTGGCAACTGTCTTGATGGCTGGATTGGTCGTTCCTCTTCACGCGTGGTCGGCAAGACTAGTCGTATGTACCAAACGGTAGAATTTTCTTTATTCTGACAGTTCTGACAACTTTGATCACGAGGCTAACCTGCTCTGACTTCAAATTTTTAGGTAATCTTAAAAGCATACGGTTTCTGTTGTGTTGGGCGCTAATAGTAGCACGGTTCCAGTTGGAAATTGTCAGGCCTGGATTAAGCTTTAAGCAAGATTTTGGAATGGCCAAATGTCCGAGTAACGTCACTTGTTTTGATTAGAATAATAACCTAAAACTTAGATCGAAAAGGTGTATTTTTGAAGTGTTAGAATTGATCTTTACTGGAAAGGGATTGCAGTGGAAAAATTAAATTGTTATATGGTTTTATAAATATTTTTAATTTTTAACTAGTTAAATCTAATTTTTAAAAGTGAAATGATAATATTTTACTTAATTTTGAGCCTAATTTTTAGACTTGTGTCAGTTAAATGATATATTAATATTGACATTATTTTTATATTTTTAACAAAAAATGAGTTTTTTGGCATAATTTTTTAAAAATTAATTAGAAAGGACAAAAAGTGAGTTTTTTCACATAATTTTTTTAAAAATTAATTAGAGAGGGAGTCTATAATTATAAAGGCTTAAATTTTATTTTAAAAATAATTAACCGGATATTTAAGAGTTAATTGCCTGTTTCAAATGTTTTCAGAAAATATTAAACGTCAAGGTTTGTTTTATATTTTATTAGAAATAAAAAACTGAGTATGATAAAGCTTTGATTAAATCAAAACAATATCATAAGTTTACTTTGAATGAATTAATAAATTAAAATAATATCACTTATTTTAAGTTGAATAGGGCAATGTTTAGTGGAGTAAGCAACCTTCATAATCTTTTTTTAAAACTTTTTGAAAATTCATATCTTTTCTTTATGGATAACTATTTGACCAAACACTAGTCAAACTTTTATTCCAATATTCAACTTTGCATCAAAGCTAATTCCTGTTTCAACTTAAACACCAAGAAATGAGAAAAATTCAACTATCTAAAGCAAAATTAGTTAATTAAAGAGATAAGACAAAATACTGTAACCAAAAACAAAAAAAAAACATAATTTTAGCTGCCCATCTGAACATCTGAAGCTGTTGTCTATTGTCTTAGCGGGAAACCCGCCAACTTCGGACATTCTCGGATGCACCAAAGCCAAACCCCCTCCTGTCTCGTTGGAACTCAAACGTTACTTGCTCCTCTCTTATGTCTACGAATTTCTCAATCAATGGCTTGTCCCTATTTTTGAATAATGTTTTTTCCAAAGATAGAGGAAGGTGCATTGTACGAGGAATAAACTCAAAAAGTGTTATCCAAATCTAGGCTGTTTTCCTCTGTTCTATCTCTGTCTTACCCGTGCAACACTGATTCTTCCGTTTAAGAAACTTTGGTTCATTCCAAACTGTCATTTTCTCGTTTGATCTAGACATTTATCATTGATCTTTGACGTTACATGTTCAATTTCTGATCTGGGTCTGCATATTTCTTATCTTTTTCTGTGTCCATCCTCTCGATCATAATAGCAGCGGAGGTATCCGACAACAAAAGTCTGTTCATAATCATCTGTTCTTCATCCGAGGTAATGATCCTTATCTGTATTAGCCCTTTGGCTGTGTTTTAATCTTTTTGTAATCTTTTTTCGACAATTTCTGGGTTTCCTGCAAAATAATCAATGTTAGACAATTTATGATTCTATTTGGGAAGAAGGGTTTGATTCTGGTTTCGTTAGATTTAACGATAAGTTCTTCAACTTGGTTTCAGGGATATCTCTTAAAAGAGATGCAGCAACAAGCAGCGGGGAAACCTGAAGAAGAGTTGATGGATGCGATAGAGAGGTTGAAGACAGCGGAAAGAGAGAGAGACAGAGCACGAGATGAGCTGAAGGAGATGAAGGAAATAGCGAATGAGGCCAACGCGAGGCTGACAGAAGCCATGAACGGCGGTAAGGTTGCTGATGTTTTTACAGAGCTCAATTCGGTAATGGAGTCCTTGTCAAAATCCCAGGAAGAGTTGAGGATCAAAGACAGTATTATGGCATCTTTGAAGGTTGAACTGAGCAAGGCGAAAGAGCTAGAGTCCAAACTGGTGCAGAGTAACGATTCTTTGCTCACGTTGAATGAAGAGCTGAGTAAAGTTCGATCTTCAGAGGCTAAGATGATGGAGTTATTATCAGAAAGCCAGAGAAGGTTACCAGAACTGGAGATGGAACTAGCAACAAAGAAGGAGATTGAAACGAAAATGTTGGATTCATTCGCTTCTCAAACACATCAGCTTGAGGAAGCTAAGATATCCCTTGAAGAATCAAAGATGCAAGTCTCTTCCCTGCAAGAAAAGATTAACAAATTGGAGGGTTCATCACCTGGAACAGGTGAGGAACATCAGGTTTCGTTGAAAGAAGAATTGGAGAGGGTTAAGTATGAACTTGAGAAGGCGAGTGTGAACCTGGCACGTTTCCAGGAGGCTGAAAAGCAATTTGAGTTGAAGTTCAAGAGCCTGCATGAGGAGATGGAATCTCTTAGAAATGCAGCGAAGCAAGCTACAAAAGCAGAAGAGAATAGTAAGAAGGCAATGGATGATTTGGCAATAGCTCTCAAGGAAGTTGCAACAGAATTGACCCAAAAGAAGGAAAAGCTAATGGTCACAGAAAAAGAAGTTGAAAGATACAGAAAGGAGGAAGAGGAATTGAAGGACAAGATAAAGGAAATGGAGGACAAGCACGATTCTCTATTGAGTGAAGCAAGAAAAGAAGCTGATATATACAGAAACACAGCTGAGAGGTTGAGAATTGAGGCTGAGGAGTCACTTTTGGCCTGGAATGCTAAAGAAACAGGGTTTGTGGATTGCATAAAAAGTGCAGAAGATGAGAAGGTTGCTGCCCTGGAAGAGAACAGGAAACTCCTGAACTCACTTACAGAAGCTGAGAACCTGAACAAGACAGCAAAACAAGAGAACAACAAGCTGCGAGACATCCTGAAACAGGCCCTGAACGAAGCTAGTGTTGCCAAGGAAGCTGCAGGAATTGCTCGAGCTGAGAATTCCCAACTCAAGGACATTCTAGCAGAGAAAGACGACGCTTTGATCTTCATTACTCGAGAGAACGAAAGCCTTAGGATAAACGAGGCCAATGCACTCGAAACCATCAAAGACCTGAACCGTATGCTCGTTGAAGTAACAGGAAAGGAGTTTAAATCAGAAGAAGCAAAAGATCAGAAAGATGGTAAAAAACTGAGCAACACTTGCAGTCTCAATCTCAAGGAGCTGATAATTCCCAAGCACGAAGATCACAAACTTCATGATAAACATGAAGACAGCGAAGAAGACGATGATTCTGCAAACTCCAACCCGCTAAAAGGATCGATACTTGATCAAGTAGAATCACCAGTTCCTGCAACTCACCATCGGAGAAGGTCATCATCTACGTTCATAGATGATGTGGAGGTAGTGAATCCAGAGGATGATGATCATATTCATATGGATGACTTGGAGGGCGAGAGGAATTCCAGGAAGAAGAAAGCGTTGCTTCGAAGATTCGGGGACATAATCATCAGAAGAAGAAGCACTCACACCCACAAGAAGGAACCGTCGGTTGGTGGTGAAAGCCATAAGCGGGAGACTCCAAAAGAATCTACGAAAGAGGCATCGGCTGGTGGTGAAGGGCAGAACAAGAAGGATCCATCACACAGTGGAGAGCTGCACAAGAAAGAACAAGCAGCTGTTGAATAAATGGTTAATCTTTTCACAAGTAGATCATTCATTTCACTTTGTTCTTCTTCTGATTACGTGTAAAGAAGGTAAAATACTGAAACTGAAGGTTTAGTGCAGTAAGCATGTGTCTTGGTGTTTTTGTGTTGTTATATACTTCCTTTGATTGGATGAGAGGCTGAAAAGTTGCAGAACTTTGAAATGATCAAAACAATGGGAAAAGCATATATCAATCGGCCATAGGGATTGATTCCTTTGCCTTATTCCGTCTGTATCAACTTCGTTAGGATGACATTTTGGCCTGAACTTTATTAATTAATTTTTAAGTCAAATTAAAGTCAAATTTTGGGTCTGTTTATATAAGCTTTATATCTCTTTTAAGTAAATAATATTTAGAATTTATATTTTAGTCTTAATTTATACTTAAATTAAAAAATTAACCTTCCAAAAATTTGGTAGGTTGTCGTTAGCCTACAAATTTAATCCCCTACTTAAATTGATTTGTAGTATAGTGAAATAAAGGTATCGTCCCACAGAGATCAAAACACAAGGAATATTTTTTACTTTCAAGCAAAATATGCGTGAATGTCAAAGGGGAAAATAGAAGTTGAATGCAAGATATAGGACCAGATTGGGGGATTTGTTTGCTTGCGTTAAAA
>JAOTAX010000196.1:30601486-30628249 GCA_025629825.1 Erythroxylum guanchezii
GTCTATAATTATAAAGGCTTAAATTTTATTTTAAAAATAATTAACCGGATATTTAAGAGTTAATTGCCTGTTTCAAAATAGGAGTTCTATACAAGAAATAGCCCGGCCCGGCCCCATCACAGGTTAGGGTAGCCCGTGACCCTTCAGGTTGGGATATATCAACCTATGGCTTAACCCACTATATTTTTTTTAAAAGAAAAACATAAAAAAGTGACAATATTTTTAAATGATGGTTGGATCATGGGTCGGGTTAGGCCCACCTGTACTTGGGCCAAAATCGGATTGGATCAAGCCAAATTTGACGTCCTAATTTTGTAGTATAAAAAATATGTTTAAAAAACAATTAAAATTTTAATGTTACTTATATCTAAAAAAGGCACGTGATTCTCATGCTTATCCAACGGTTAACATTTTAGTACGAAAAAGAAGACAAGTGACAACAAGGCACCCGCATCGACACCGCCAACACAGGGAATCATAGCCCAAAACCAATTCACACTCCTCGTAAGTCCATAAAAAAAAGTTTCTTCTTTCTCGTCTAGTCGTCTGCTTGGTCGTTCCTTGCTTACTTTGCAAGGCTATAGAGAGAGAGCCAGAGAGAGCTTTTGGAGAGAGACCCATGTCGTCTGTTTTGGAGTTAGCTTCTCAGGAGACGGCCCGTGAAGAGAGCAACAACGAACGGCTTGATTTGATTCACAAAATGGGTCCAAATACAACGGTTACCAACTTTGAACTCCCAAACCAAATTTTTCTTAAAGCAGCCATCTCTCTCAAGAACCAGGTATGGTCGGACAATTTTGAGTCAGGGGTGCGCAGGATAAGATTGCGTTAATATCCTTTGAGCATGTTAGCTGATGAGGGTACACGGTTTGTTTCTTTCCTGCAGGTTGTGGAGATGACATGGAAAGCCAGTGGCAGTGCGGATTCGATTATTGACCCGACAGTGTATACGGGTCTGTTGGGTACGGCTTTCACGTGTTTGAGGTCGTACGAGGTTACCGGTGACCGCATGGACTTGGATCTGTGTACGGAGATCGTTGACACGTGTGCCACCGTTGCACCTACCTCCTCCAGGCAACTTGTCTTCTCTTTGTGTGGCTTTTCTTGGTGCTGTTTAGTGACTAGTACTACTACTTGGTTTTACTTTAACTGTGTGAGTGTGATGTTTTGTTAACTTGGCATTGGGTCACTCTCTCTGTGATTGACAAAACTCGTGTGTCCTGGTTCACACTTTTTAGGTGAAATGTCTACTTTTCTCTCGTGCCATTTGGTCTAAAGCTTTAATATTTAGTTTGGGGTTGATGGTTTGGAAGTTTGGTTACTGTTTATGTCAAGGTGGGTTTCATGTGCATGTATGATGGTTCCTTCTCTTTTTGCCAGATTGCAATGCTGTAATCTTCTGGCAGAATCAACCCTTTTATTGGAAATTCATTGTCTTGTAACTGAATCATGGAAGTTTGGACTCATAAACCTGATTCTTGATTGAATCATATATTCTGGAGAAGACATTTCATCTTCATGTCATCCACAGTGTAACCAACTTTCAATGAAACTTAATGTGAGAGACAAAAGGTTACCATTGGAGTACGTCCAATAACAGTGACCTATCTACTTGTAGTGCAATCGTTCATACAAAGAGGGTCATCCTCCACACAATATGCAGCTGTACAGGGCACTTGGATAGAGTTTAGATGTCACAAGTCAAAGTGCTTGTTCTGTTTTCTTCTTTAATTCTGTTAGTTAGTATACTTGAGGTAATGAACATTTTGAATTTTCAGACATGTGACCTTCTTGTGTGGTAGAGGAGGAACATGTGCTCTTGGAGCTGTAGCAGCTAATTGTAGAGGGGACCATCAAAGGCGTGACTTATATGTGAACCTATTCCTTGAGGTATATTTCATTCATTGTCCTTCCTTATTACTATATTTCTTTTATCTGATTAGATGCACAAAAAATCCCGTCTTCCACAAAAGACAAAATAGGGAATGGAAGATTGATAATCTGATATCTTGTAAAGTATCTACTCGAATCAGCCTTTAAAGGATAAGTTGATTGTTCATTCTTAGTGTTGATAAAGTTAACCTGTTGGAGAGCATAGTTGGGTTTACTTGTAATCTTTGAACTCAAGCATGCCCTCCATTGAATTTAAGCCTCTTACGTCTTAAACTATAATGAAGTAATCAAAATAAAAAAATGGGTATAAATATAAAAAGTGAGAATCAAATAATAATATAATTACTAATTATATGTGTTTAGTATGTAATTATTAAGAATGAGATTAAACAAGTTAATAATTATACTAGTATTTAGTATTAATGAGAATTTTTAAAACTTATGTTTAGTTATTATATATTTTATTGTATAAATAAATAATTAAAATATTTTTTATTCTATAAAAATAATAAAAAATAATTTTAATTATTTAAAATTATTAATTTTTATAATAAAAAAATCAAAGAATCACAAAAATCTTACTTTACTTAACATAGTATTAATTAAAAACAAAATAATTATTAAAGAAATTAAATTTAAAATTGTGTGTGTGATTTTGATAATAATATTATAAAGATGTTGTAAAAATATTTTCAGACTATTCATTTTTAAAATTCATTGTTATATCATTTTTCTATTTTATCCATTTTTAATAGTCAAACAAGCAGAAATTAAGAAATAAATAGTGTATTTTCAGTCTCATCTCTTTAGTTATTAAACAAGACCTTAATATTAATATCAAATAATAGTAGTTATAGTGGTTTAATTAGTTAAAGAGTTTTATTAAGACATTACTTTGATAAAAGATGATATTTTTGTCATCCTGTCCCAACAAGCTATGATTGTTATTATAATTACTATTTTAGACAAAGCGTCTATATCTTGCTTTATGTGAGTGGTATGATGCCACATATTCTGAATTGGTGAAGCCTACTCGACGACCATTTGTGCGTTCAATTGCCGCCAATATCTAAGCAAGTTGGATACAGACGTGACTTTTGTTTACCAACGATGCGTTTCCTAGAATCTGGGAGACAAAAACGTTTTCTGTATGATGCGAGTTTTGTCAAAACGTTTTCTGTATGATGTGATCTTTTGTTCGCATATGTTGTCCCATCACTAACAGCTGTTTGTGTTAATAAATTAAGAAAATAAATAATAATAACTATTAATAATTATGTAATTGAGTCATATTCTAATACTAGAGAATTCTTCAAACCAGTGTACTTGTAATTTTTTAAACCTACGGTAAGGCTTGCTTTTGGTAGGGGCTCATTTCTGATAAAAGAACTTGTCTTGTTGATGATAGACATTAAAGAATGAATCTTTATGTACCAAAAAGAATGCCCTTTTGTCCAAGTCCCCAAAGACCAAAAAGATCGGAGAACTTGAAGCTTAGCTACATGATTCCACTGATCAATGTGTTCGTGGACCTCTGCCTTATATTTTCCCACTGTATTTACTATTTGATTGATGGAGAACTGAAGTAATGTCAGGCCCATTTCAGAATATCCATTAATATGCGTTTCTGTTGATTGATCATAGCTGGCTCAGGAGAAAGCCCTTCCAGTAGGACCGGAGGAAGGTGGTTTTGGTATGTCTTATGAGCTGATGTATGGGAGAGCTGGGTTTTTGTGGGCTGCCTTATTCATAAACAAACATCTTGGACAAGGAATAATACCAGTTGATTATCTTCTGCCTGTGGTTAATGCTGTTTTAGCTGGAGGAAGAGCAGGGGCTTCTGATAACACATCATGCCCATTGATGTACAGATGGCATGGCACAAGGTACTGGGGTGCAGCTAATGGCCTAGCTGGAATCTTACATGTGCTACTTCACTTTCCACTTTCCAAAGAAGATGGCGATGATGTGAAGGCAACTTTAAGATACATGATGAATAACAGGTTCCCTCATAGTGGAAACTATCCTTCAAGTGAAGGGAACCCTAGAGATAAGTTGGTCCACTGGTCTCATGGGGCAGCTGGTATAGCCATCACCTTGTGTACGGCATCACAGGTATCGACTTATTATTTGGTTGACATTCTTTTCCTCTTCTGTGTTAAGTTGAATCCGACCTGATATCCGTTTCAAAACGAAATCTACCTGTTGACTTCAGGTCAGGTCGGTTTGTACCATTTTGCCAGTGCTATTTCAGACGCAGCTTAGTTCCTTCTGACAATTCATTTTATCTTATGAAATCTAGTTTTCCAGAAAGAATTGGCAGACTTTATGTACCGCTAATCCGAACCTAATTCTATATACATATACAAACAACATTTTAGGAGAATTCCATTTGCACTCTGATCCTTGAGAAATGGTTATTACGATTTGCTATGACTGAAGAAGGGTGGAGATAATTCATTCTAACAGCTTTTGCTTTCTCAAATATTTTCAGGTGTTCCCAAATGACAGGGAATTCCGAGATGCCGCCATAGAAGCAGGGGAAGTTGTGTGGAAGAGTGGATTAGTGAAGAAGGTGGGACTAGCTGATGGTGTAGCTGGAAATGCCTACTCTTTCCTATCCCTATATCGGCTCACTGGAGAGTCCATTTATGAAGAAAGAGCAAAGGCATTTGCAAGTTTTTTGTACCATAATGCAACTGAACTTGTGAGTGTTGGCCATGAAAATGGCTACTCTTTGTTTCAAGGACTTGCTGGGACAGCTTGCCTCTGGTTTGATCTTCTTGTTCCAACAACCTCCAGGTTTCCAGGGTATGAGATTTAGATAAATCTAGGAATTGAGTAATAGTTCTTGCTGTAATATATTGAGACTATGAATCTGTAAACCTTTCAAGTCGATAGGAATCTGAGGTATTAGGTGAAAGTGCATGCTCATGGAAGATTATATGCACCCTGTTGTACTTGTAGCCGTCTACTGATATATATATATATATAATATGAGCGTAGTCTCTGCCCGGTTGACTCTATTAGTAAAAATCAAGGGAAATGATGGCATTTTGAGTCCAGATCTTCTGTCTAATATTATGGTGTTTTATTGTGTCCAATAAATCTCAGTCATTTATTTATATAAGTTCCGCAAAATAAATGGCTGAGATTCTACGAGATAGAATAAGACAGAGTAATATTGGACAGAGGATCTGAACTCTGACATTTTAGCCAGATTTGATGTGGCCTGATTGAGGACAGGATAACTAATCCATGGCCTGATTGAAGACAAGATGATTATAAAGAAAATGACATTACTTTTTATTTTTTTAATTTAAATAAAAAAGTTAGATCAGGTCAAATTTTTTTAAAAAAGCTGAATCGTTTTATAATGTTTCTTTTTGTGTAAAATGAGGTCGTTTTGTTTAATTTAGGCAGTCAAGTCTTTTCGTTTTGTTCAATTTAGATAATCGAATCTTGAACCGAGGTCGTTTTTACCTTTCGTATGTAAAATCCTTATTATAAATATTTATTTGTCATTATTTGTTAAATTTTGATTTCATGTATTTAACATTAATAGATGTTGACCTTTGCTTTGGAGTTAAGTCTAAGTTTAATTCTTGCTATTGTCTTATTCTTTATTTATATCAATAAGTTAAATAATTAGGCAAAAATATTTATCTAAGATTAATAACTTGTATTAATAACTATCTCTGATAATTAAAAAAAAAAACTGATTCGGTTGGTTTAACCTTTAAAATCTTGAACTGTTTAACTTTTCAATTTTGTTTTTAACTTTTCAATTTGATTTACTCTAATAACTCTTGTTGTTAAAAACGAATTGATTTATTAATTAAATAGTCAATTTTTATAAATTAATAAGCTCTTATAAATTAAAATAAATTAATTAATTTTCATTTAACAATTTCTTTTAACTTCAAATTTTTTGATGAGTAAGGTCAATTTCTTTTAATCATATATTAAAATTTTCAAAATTAATTAAAATTTAATTAATTTTATAACTGTATATTACTGATTGAATTTTTTAAATCTTAAAGATCTTTTTTTTTTTTTTTTGCAAAGGAAAGTTAAAACTTAAAACAACAAAGCAAAGGAAAATAATAACAGAAACAGAGAGCGAAGCCTAGCTATCGTACTCTCTCAAACAAAGTTCTAACAGTGTCACTAACAAGAGCCATGAGGACTGAACTTGGGGGAGACAACCAAAACTGAAATAGCAGCTTATCATGGCTGCCTATTTTGGCTAAACTATCAGCCACACTATTACCCTCCTTGAGAATATGATCACAAGACACATCCCACTCCCAATTGAGCATGTTTTTAATATCTTCAATGAGATTTGCATGAGGATGGAAATAATAATTAGTACTGTCAACTAATCTCAAGGCTTCCATAGAATCGGAGAATAAAGCAACTCGTTTAAATCCCTTATCCCAAGCAATATGAAGCCCCGTTCTTATTGCAAGCAATTCAGCACTTATATTAGTGTCTCGGCCAATATATTCAGAAAATCAGCCAAGCCATTTTCCATGACCATCACAGAAAACTCCACCGATACCGGCATCACTCGGGTTTCCCAAAGCACTCTCATTTATATTAAGACTGACAAAATTATCCACAGGCCGCTGCCAACAGACTAACCTACTGCCTCTATGACTAGTAGCACTAGGTTTTAAAAAAATTTGGTTCCACTCCCTTATAACACATACGACAGAGCAGAATTGTTCAAGAGGAGGAACAATACAATCCTCTATAACTTCTCTATTTCTAATACACTAAATGGACCAAACAATTGTCAAGAAAGTGACATCGATACGATCATCATTGCCCAACAATGCAGAGTTCAAACAGTTAGCTTTAAACTATTGGAAGAAAACAGTAAAATCTGAAAATCACCATCAAGTGGAAAAAATTGTCTCCAAAGTTCCTTCACCTTTGGACAATCAACAAAAAGGTGAAAAATTGTTTCAGACCCCATACTGCATCGTTTACACCCCTCAAAAGGAGACAAACCGATATGAAAACGCCATTGTTATGTATGGACCCTCTTATGCTAAATAAACCAACACAAAAGTTTAACCTTCTCTAAACCACACACATGCCAAATTCAATTCCACTGTTCTTGGTTTTCATCTTCATCCTTCAAAGCTAGCTAGCGAAAACCTGTTTTTATTGTGTAACAGCCATAATAAGAAGGGCCCCATATGAGTTTATCTTCTCCCACTCTTATGAAAGGTTGACGAATGCAAGGAAACTCACTACCAATTACATTAGGAATTTCTGTACGAAGGTTGCGAAAATTCCAGTCACCGGCATCATCTAATAAATCAGAAATCATCAGGTCCCAATCTTCCTCCTCAACCATAGTCAACCCATTAATTAGAGGCCCTTGACCCAACCAATTATCACGCCAAATAGACACTGAAAAACCATGATCAATCCTGTACTTATAACTATTTCTGAGTTCATATCGGACTTTAATTATATCTAGCCAAACCTTTGAGCAATTTAATTTCTTTTCTCACTCAAGAAAGTTCTGCCCTTTACCATACTTGTCACAAATAAGAGAAACCCAGTTTTTATTTGGTTGTTCGTGAGCTGTCCAAATTAACTTTCCAAGAATAGCAGTATTCATTAACCGACTTTGTCGAAGACCCAATCTACCTGTAGATTTCGGTTTAGTCACTCTATCCCAAGAGATTAAGTGGATCCCTCTAATTTTTAAGATATTGATTATCTTTGCGAATTTTATACTGAATTCGAAATTTTATTTTAAATAGTTATCATATTAACTTTCGACTTGAATTTTATGTGTTATAAAAAATCTATATTTTTAGTGAATTAATTTTATTATTATATTTCAGTAAATGATTAAAATATAACTCTTAGTTTGTGGATCTTGAACTACCAAACCCAGTGATCCAGATCAATCACGCCCAATTCACTTATCTCTCTCCTCTCTAGAACTATAAAAGGCGCTTCTCAAAACCCTAATTTGCCTCCAAGGCAGCCCCAAGAGCAGGAGTAGCAGAGCAGCGTCTCCCTCTTGTATCAAATATGAAGGTTGGTGCTCATGTCCTCCCATGTTGCAGAACTCAAGTTTGATCGTTTGTTTTTTTTTTAATTTTCTTTTTTGGCAGTTCAACATTGCGAATCCAACCACTGGTTGCCAGAAAAAGCTCGAAATTGATGATGATCAGAAACTGTAAGTGTTAGTCTCAATTGATAGTACAATGTCTTCTTGTTTTGTTGCTGATTTACTTTCCGTCCGAGAAATTTGGGATTAGAGCAAGGTTAGAATTTTGTTGTTTCTGCTCGTAGTGGAAGTTTAGATAGTTTTTGGTTATAATTTCTTTCGTCTGTGAGGCTTTAAAGAAAACAAGCAGCAACGATCTTGACCCGGTAATGTTTATTTTCAATCGACAAACGAGTGCTCATGATTGTTATAATTTTGTCGAAGTTAAAGATTAGAGCTTTCAACTAAAGAAGAGTTATTTTGCCTTCTTAAAGACGATGGTGGTCTTTTGTAATTTGGTTTTTGGTAGAAGCAACTCTTTCAGGACTTAGGTTATCGGGCAAGTAATGAAGCCGGCGACTGTTGTCTTGTATCTTTTCACTGAATTGTAGGAAAAAAAATTCATGAATAACATAACTTTGGATTGGAAGCACAATTTTTGTTCAGTCCTGTTTTGCCTAACAAGATGCCTGAATCTCTTACACTGGTATTTACCATAAAAATAACTCACTATTCTTTAGAATCAATATCAAGAACTAATGGTCTGGGAGTATGTTATACCAGAAATCCTTTAAAAAAAGGGTAAGCTTCCAATTTTTTTGGTAGAAGTACATAAATTTGTTCCAGAAGTTGGCTTACTCTAATTCCATGGGCTATGTATTATAAGGATTTTTAACCTTTTCGTTTGAGCTTCTGACATTTTGTTGTCTGTTTTTTCACTTCCTTACATCCTGTCAAATTGTTCCTTCTATCATGATGTTTGATTGAGTTTGTTACTTGATCTTAATTTTATCGTCTGACCTAATTATAACCTTATTATATTGCCTTTTTGTTAAAGGTTATGCAGTCAAATGTTGGTGGCTCTACTTTTTCTTTCCTTTTTTTTTCCCCATGGTCTCAGACCTATGTATAAGAGTTAATGTTGGAATATGCTGGCTGAAATTAGTTTTTTTGTAACCAGTTGGGAAAATTTTGTCACTAGTCATGTCCATCTACCAAGATTTTAATTGATATGATGTTTTACATTGAATGGTCCGCAGTGCATTCTAGGCTTTGCTATTAATCCATGTTTGCATGATGGCTTGTATATTACCAAGCTATTTCTAGCGTCTTGTTGATGTTTCAGTAATACTGATGTTAATATTTTAAGAAAATAATAATGATGTTAAGTATTTGTTTGGCAGCCGAGCATTCTTTGACAAGAGGATTTCACAAGAAGTCAGTGGCGATGCCTTGGGTGAGGTGTGTCTTTAGAATTTTGGTTTGTTGTGTAAACTTTTGAATTTTGCTGTAGCCTATAGGTTATATACCATTCTTATATGTATTAAACTACAGGAGTTCAAAGGCTATGTATTCAAGATTATGGGAGGCTGTGACAAGCAAGGTTTTCCAATGAAGCAGGGTGTTTTAACTCCTGGACGAGTTCGCCTTTTGCTTCATAGAGGTTTGTCTATTTGGATCTGTTTGTTTTGACACGTGGGTGAGGGCGTGTCTTAGGAATGGACATGATTTCTGAACTTGGGATACTAAATTGAACGGAATATTTCTCTATTCAGGTACTCCTTGCTTCCGTGGATATGGCCGGCGAAATGGAGAACGTAGAAGGAAGTCTGTTCGTGGATGCATCGTTAGCCAAGATCTCTCAGTGTTGAACTTGGTGATTGTGAAGAAGGGTGAGAATGACTTGCCTGGACTTACAGACATTGAGAAACCAAGAATGAGAGGTCCAAAGAGGGCATCAAAGATCAGGAAGCTATTCAACCTCTCAAAGGAGGATGATGTCAGGAAGTATGTCAATACATATCGCCGGACCTTTACTACCAAATCTGGTAAGTTCTTAAATCTTCGATTCCTGTATTTCATTCCCAAACCTATTTAGATATTGTTTACTAAACAATAGTACCACTAGACTAGGCTTGTTTCAGTTTGGATATGGCTTTGTCATAAATTTGCAATTCTGATGTGTTGGCAGGGAAGAAAGTTAGCAAAGCTCCCAAAATTCAGAGGTTGGTTACTCCGCTGACTTTGCAGCGGAAACGTGCTAGAATTGCTGACAAGAAAAAGAGGATTGCTAAGGCCAAGGCTGAAGCAGCTGAATATCAGAAGCTCCTGGCAACCAGGTTGAAGGAGCAGCGTGAGCGTCGTAGCGAGAGTTTGGCAAAGAAGAGGTCCAGACTTTCTGCTGCCTCTAAGCCCTCTGTTGCAGCTTAGGCTGTTGGGAAATTTGGTCTTCTCTACAAAACTTCTTGAGTAGGTTTGAGTCAATTTTGATTGCTCTGGGTTTTGAGGACTTAAATTTTTATGATTGTGAGATGAGATTCAATGTTTGGGATCTTTGTTTTCTTAGATAATGCTATGGAATTTTTATTTTTGTGAATGATTTCATGAAGTCTTATTTCATTCCAAAACCCTAAGGTCTTGTTTGAATAATATAAATGAAATTACTTATTACGTGTGATATAGAATTAAACAAAGTTAATAATTATGTTAATATTTGGTATTAAATATTAAAACGATAATGGGAAATTTGTTCTCATATTTAGTATAGTTTATTTTGTATATAATTAATTCAAATATTTATAGTTTATAAATAATTAATAAAATTTAATGATTTATAAAATTATTAAAATTTAAATAATTATGAATGATTTTTATGATAAGAATGAAAACATTAATTAAACAAAATAAAGTAATTATTAAAAAACTAATAAAAAATTGTAATTTTAATGATAATATTAATAGGAATTAATATTTTGATAATATTTTTAAAGTTTAGGATTGTTTAGATTTTTTTAGCTTTGTCATTCCTTATTTCAATTATTACTAATAACCAAACAACAAAAGATAATTAATCCTTATTTTAATTAATTATTGTGCCTGTTATTCCAATAATTATTAAATAATAATAATTGCAGGCTCGTAAGAGGTCATATTTTACCTTTTGAATTATTAATTTATGAAGCAATTTATGTGAAACATAATATATGATTAAATCACTAAAACATTAATTGATTTATTTGAAAATATAACTATGTATATAATAATTTTATTTAATGTAGGATTAAGTAATTTATTTGAAGCATATAATTTGAAAAGTATATTATATGTATACGAGGATTTTATTAAATATATTCTGAAAAAAATAGCAAAAAGAGTATTGCTAATTTTCAATTATTAATTTCAGAATTCCTTCCTAAAAATAGTAACAAGCGACTGCTTAAATTTTTTTAAAAATAATTTTAAAAAATTAAAAATATAAAATAACATCTTTTTAAAATTGAGCTCATAATTCAAGATCAGGTCTAATTCTCACCTCTATTCCTTCCAAATATGAGTCATCTTAATTAGTAGGGTGGACAAAAACATCTCTTATCCTTTCTTCTTTAACTAATTTTGATGATGGCATTTGATTCCAATCTTTTGAGGAGAGCATGAATCAATGGTCCCCTTACAATTGTCAAACTGTGTTTATGTTTGGTGGATAAGGATAGCTTTATACTTCATCAAAGATTCCTTTTTTGGATCCATATAAACCATAAACTATTCTCACTTTATTACTTTGGTTTGCACAAAGATAAAATTTGCACTAAAGGTGGTCCAAGTGGTGCTTTTTAATCCATCATGTTCGTAGATCCGAGTCAAGAGGATGAGATTATGATAAAGTTAATAGATTAATTTAAAATTAATTAAATACTATATTAGATCTGAAAGATTTGATTTGACCGGTCAAATTTTTTCACCAAAATAATATTAATTTATAATGATCTGAGCAAGTTTTGGGTTAGACTTGAGTCATAGATAATAGACTATTGCTCTATTTAAGTGTTACTTAAAATATATAATTTAATTTATAAGATAATATATTTATATATTATGTATGAACACTTTACTTTAATATCCAATTAGAGAATGATAACTATGAATTATAATCGTATAAACAAAATTCTTTTTTAATTATAGAAAAAAAGGGAAAATGGGTTTAGGAGTGTTATGAAAATTACCCAAAAAGAAAAAAAAAAAAAAGGTCTGACAGTAGACTTTTGGTGTTATGAATAGAGATGAATGGTACGTGGACCACTTAGTCACACAAAACAGAACACTTTTCTGAAGCATTCATGATAGTTAGCGTAAGTCTCAGAGGCAGATAGACTTGGAGTTGGTTTCACTAGTTGTCCCTTTCACCTGCACTAGACTCATCTCTGCCTCTCAAAGTTCAGCATCTTGCACAGTGTGTGGCCCTGCAAATTGAAACAAGCAACCAACACCTTGAGTCCTAATTTCTCCTCATCTGCTCAGGACATGACATCATCTCTGTCCTCTCTTTTGGCTTTTAGTGTTTTAATTTTTAACACGTAACTCCAAACTTCTTATCAGTAAATCATGGAACACATGTAGTAATTTTCACATAACGTGCTTGAACTTAAGATCTTAAGTACTAGGAACCCTTTGAATTCCATTTCCTACCGCTTTAGTATAGCTTTTATAATTGTTTTAGGTTAAAAAAAGTCTTAAGGAGATGGAATTTATGGAAAGAAAAAGGAAATTGCATCTTTTGTGGATGATTTTTAGGGCATCTTCAGAATTAATTGGCCACTTAGTGAAGTAGGGTCTCTGAGACAGGGAATATTGTACTTGGGATAGGGAGGCATAAGGTCCTCCCAAGTAATTAATGTTTGGAAACACAGGACAGAACAGGATAAACAGGACAGGACAGGACAGAACAGCCTAACACTCTGTTTTCTAATGCTTAAGTCTATTCGATTAGATATTTTTTTTCCCAGGAAGACGACAATCACCTGAAGATAATAGTAAAACATATCCTCTGAACTAATCAACTCTGTGACCGATGTTTTCAGGAAACATACAAATGAATACCACTTAATCTCCTTCAACTTCAAGCCTCTAAACGTAAGTTAAAAGGCCGGCTATTGACAACCCTGCAATTTTTCCTGATCTCTCCAGGTTCATCAGACTGCAAGTCACCTAGTTTAATCATCGACTCAATAAAGGCCTTAAAGAATGCATCTTGGTCTCGGCTAAACAGTGTCACGTACCCTCTTGTTTGAGGGAATGTGTAAAGGGTTTGGTCAGAGTTCAGGAATCCTCTCCTAGCAACCAGATCTTTAAAATATACATTGTCGAATATGGTCGGTGTTGAATCAAGGTCTCCTGTCACATTCCCATCACCCCCAAGTGGACAAAGCTTGTTTAGCTTTTCCCTGAACGTTGGGTCCATGGCTGGGTCTGGTTTGCCACTTCCAGACTGGTTGTAGAGCCTGAAGACTATAGAGAAGCACCGAGCTTGGCCTATGGAGTGTGACCCTGAAAGTACAACTAGGTCCTTAACAGAGAGATTGAACTTGGCAAAGAGGTCAATCAGAAAACTTGCATTGGCTCTTGGACTCGGCATGATTGCATCTGATTTCTCTATACTTGCACTCAAACTGTCTTTCCTTCCCAGCTTCACTTCCCAGAAAGGCCCTCCAGTCTGGTTTGGGACAAAAACGGAACAAAAGGGTAAAATTTCAGGCCTCTAGTGCTGTATCCTACTAACCATTCATGTCCAGAAAGTAACGATAATCATAATCAACAGGGCCAAAAACTCGGATTGAGATTAATACGAAGTACTCTTTACCTTCTTTCAATGGTATGCTACACCAGAAAAATGGAATAGTTAACCGAAAGGTCAAATGTAGCTTTTGTGGAACTTTGAAAATGGCATCGAATATCAGTACAAGATGCATTTTTTTATAGGGATTACCATGTGATCCTTCTGTTCTGAGTATTTGATTGAATAAAGACAGACGAAACAGAAGACAAAAGTTGGACAAAAAGTGCCCATCTTGCAGAATATCCGGGGCGAGAATGCCTCGGTGGTCGAAACACAACAATCATGTCATTCTGGACCTAAGTTGATAAGATCAACAAAGAAAGTAAGGCCCAAGTTCAAGGTTTCTTTAGTCGACATTACCAGAGCAACAGCATCTCTTGCAGCCATGATTATGATGTCTGCGCAAGAAACGATTCCTGGACATGCCTTCTCCAACTCTGCCTTCACTTCATCGACGACCTCGAAAGACCTCAAAGAGTTTACGTTGGACAGACCTTGCTTCTCCCCTTTTTGGGTCGGAGTATCATCCAACAACAAAGAACCATCACACCCCTGCAAAACAATTGATTTCAGAGAATTGAATAAGAGGGAATATGTACGAGTGTCGTAATCTTACATTGACAAAGCAATCATGGAACTGGAATCGCATAACAGAGGAAACACTTCTTGGTTCTTTAATCATGTTCTTCCTCATCACATTTCTGACAATGGATTCTGCTTCAGGGCATGTCTCTTTGTAAAACCCTGGTCGGAGTGTGGCAGCGGAAGAAGCAGTGGACATGAACAGGACAAAGACTATGAACAGAGGAGTCATATTCCTTCGACCTCAGAAGATTAAAAAAAGAAAAGAAGAGTTGGGATTTTGAGAAACAGAAAACTAAAACAAGAAAACGTAACTGGACGGTGGATTTTTTTAAGCAAATAGAAGAACTGACACTGTTTTGGTTCCAAGTTCACCGTCTAAGCAATCACAATACAGAGCCTCCAGGACATTGAATGGGTAAGGGATATAAGAAAGACAAAAACAAACAGAGCTTTGGACTTTTCTCAATGAACCAAATAGGATTGGGTGTCGCGTACATATACTATGTAACGTGTAATAAATGTGAGGTCCACTTGGTGACAGACAGGTGAAAAGGCAACAAGATTTCGCTGGACGGCTGGACCCTAGTGAAATTCGCGGTTCAGATGGGTGCTCTGTTTTTAGAAAGAGCACTAACACATCTTGCACAGGCCTAGAAACAGGGCCTCCTCCTCCAATCAGAGCACATGTCAAACAACAATGCAGTTTCATAAGGTCCACTTGAGTTCATCTTAGTGCTTGTTCCTATGTTGAACACCACCTTGAGTGTTGATCCTGAACTGTTAATGGCTTCTCCCCAACTTTTTATGAAATTGGAGTATTATACTTTTTTGAGGGAACCAGTAGTTGTGGATTATGTGTCATAGAGTTGTTGCTTTGTCCAAAGTATGGGTCTTTTCATTTACTATTGCTTCATCTTTTAGTGGAATTTTAACCATACTCTACTATTTCAGATTTTGTATGGACCAAGGAAACAAAAGGGTATGGGGATATCTCCGTCTCTGTTTTTGGTTGGTTCTGTTGTAACCTTTTGTTGTGTTGGAGTCAACAAATTTCAAGTTTTTTGTCGTTAGATTAGGTGGCAAAGCACTGCAATTGGCTCTTGAATTTGGGTTGAATTTACTTCTAAAAGAGTTTGGATTTTGGAGTATTGTGAATGCTTTTTAAAATAGATAATTATTATTGTTGTTGTAGTCGTTTTATTTAAGGTATATATTAAATAAATGAAAATCATACTTACTATTGAAATGTGTACTAAATAATTATAAAGTATATAATATTATATAAATTATGTAATTTAAATAAATTAGTTGACAAGTTAATATTTCATAACTAAGGACATCTTCAAACTATTCCTCCGAAATAGAGCAGAGTTTCCTTCATTTTGGAGATGCTATAGTATTTTTCACTCTAATCCACAACTTTATTTTTCGTACCAAAAAGAAATATTCTAAGCATATTCTTTTTTACCTTTAATCTTTTATTATTAAAATTACTTTATAAAATTAACCTATCTTTATATTTTTGTGTACATTTTTATTCACAATATTATCGTTGTTATATTTTTGTTAATAAATAATAAATAATAAAATTTCAATTAAAATATAATTTGTTATTTGATAATACAAAATGAAATAATATATAAGATATATTGCACTATTTCATATTATTTAAATATATCAAATGACAATACAATTATGTAATATTAAACATCAGATTTTATTGAATTTCATAAATTAAAAACATTTTAACATTAAAAAAGTCACAAAACATTCATTACACCAAAAAAATTAAAAGAAAGAAAAAGTTGAAAAAAAAAAAGAAAAAAAGAGCTGAAAATTTGGAAAAAAAAAAGAGAGATGCTTTAGTACCATGCCAAATTTAGTGTGGCTATGGCAGTGTAGCGCATCTCCAATGGAGGAAAAATAGCCGGTGGATTGGAGCTGATTTTTCCACCATTTTGATGTTTTTCCTTCATTTTGGAGGAGGATTGGAGTTGGGGCAAGTGATATTGAATTTATGTAATACTTATAAGAATTAAAAAAAATTTAATTAATTATTATTTTTAAAATTAAAGTGAATTGTAATTTTTTCAATTTAAACTTGTAATGTCTTAAAATGGGTTGAAAGATGTAATGATTAAAAAATCGAATCGATTTAGACAATTTAACTATAAAAATTTTGAACTGGTTAATTTTTCAGTTGGGTTTTTAATATTTCAATTTGAATTATTTTAATAACCTTTATTATTTAAAACTGATCAGTTTATTAATTAATTAGTTAATTTTTATAAACTAAAATAAATCAATTAAATTTTATTTAACAGTCTATTTTTAATTAAACTTTAAATTTTTTAATGAATAAAAATAATCTCTTTTAATTATATTTCAAATTATTCAATTTCATTTAATTTTTAACTGATATTTTGATGATCTAATACTAATTAAATCTTTTAAACTTTAAACTTCTTATCTTATTGGTTTAATTTTCAGTTTTAAAGCATTGAAAAGATGAATCCTTGATTTAGGTCAAGAATCGTAATATCTTAGTGCTCTCATTCATTTATTTCCCCACTCCATTTCCATATAATAAAAAGTAAAAACACAAAGTCAACGACGAATTAAATAATTAATAAATGCGTGACAGTTATTAAGTCATTTACTTACTTAATAATGACGTAGATGAGACTCTATTTAATATGGAAAATTTTGACAGTGACATATCGTTTATTAGGAAAATTTCCAATGATCTTTGTTCAAAGCCAATAAATCAAAAAACTTGCCCTTAGCAAGGGATGGTATTAGGTTAATACCCAAAATAAAAATAAGTGTTATTACTTAACCTCAGTCCTTGGTTCTCAAATTTTATAAAATTATTAATTATTAATTTATAATAATAAAATGACATTTCAAACCATTGAACTAGATTTCAACTTCGATTTTGAAAATTAATCAATTTGAGTTAAGTATGTTGGCTTTGAGTCAGGTCGGTTCAGTTCTACCCTTATTAAATTATTTTGATTCATTTTTTTAGGATGAATTATTGATTTACTTCCAAACATTTTGTTACTATTTCATATTAGTCTCAAACTATTAGTTTTGTGTGAAAATTTTAAAATTGAATGTAAATTCATAGTACGGAATATTTAATATGCTAAAAGAATAATATGACATACTTCTTTGTTGTTTTATTTAAATTACTGATTTATAAAAAAATAAAGAAGATATGTAATTCCCTCCTTTAATTTTAATTTGCATGTCATGTTATTTTGAAAATTTTCATAATTTTCATAATTAAAATTAGAAGGTTTAGTATTGATATGAATTTTTTTTAAATAATTAAATCGTTTTTTCTAAATTACAGAACTTATTATTGAGTGAGTTGGGCTTTAATTTCAAGAAGATGGTCCAAAAGGCCCATTTTGCCCCAACTTGTTCTCTTAAACTAAACCTCTCTTTGGTTACAAAGCAGCGCCGGTTTTGAGCGAGAATGTGCGGCGGAAAAGGAAAAAAATGAGGTGTGATTCTTCAAGTTGAATGGAAAAAATGATATGATGCTGATTAAAGAAAGTCTCGCGTGGTTTACTACTCAGCATTCCATCTATATCCTCACCATCATCTACAACATGATGTACAAGGAGAAGATCTTATGCCATAATTCTGCAAGAATTGAAAGTTTGAATGTTACTTAACTTCAGAATCTATCATCATCCACTTGAAGAGTAAGAGAATAAGATATCAAGGGTAAGAGAATAAGACATATCATGTGATTGTGGCAAAGAAACAGTGCAATAGAGACGATGTCACCAAAGAAAAAGAAAGCAGTGCTGACAAAAACAAAAAGGAAATATAAATATTAATCGATTATTCAATGAGGTTAAAGAAAATGTATTAAGCAAAACAGTAAAGACAATGCAATATCGAGGACGCAATGACCATGTACTACCACAATAAATCACGTTCAGTACATGGTCTATATACAATGCACTATAGAAATATACAGGACTAAGGGTTGCATCACTATGCTTGCTAGAGGATAAATTTCTGGCAAACACTCTAGAAATGCAGATCAAGTTGTCTACTTTGAGAATTCTATTATATGAAACAGTTCGAAAAAGTCTGCAGAAAAGGAATTGACAGTTCAAAAATCAAATATGTTGTCTTTTGAGAGTCATTCTACTTTCCTGATGTTTGCGTCCAGAGTCCTCTTAGTTTCCCTTTATTAAGTTGGTGTTATAACGTCTATCTTTTACAACCTATTTATAGACTCAGTTATGGGTTAATTTACACACTTGAGATGCAGACTCAAAGAATGTTGTCTTCATTGTTTTGTTTGTCCATTTCTAAGTCACTGTTTTTCATTTTTTTGTTTGTTAATTTCTAAGATTTGGTATTAGAGCTAGGTTATTCTACAGGGCGTTCTGATTTTTGTCAAACAAAATGGCAGCAAATGCAAGTTCTCTCAATGTTTCGCATCTGCAGATACCCATTTTTAAAGGTGATTCGTACGAATTCTGGAGTATTAGGATGAAAACACTGTTTAAGTCCCAGGATTTTTGGGACTTTGTTGAGTCTATGACGATACTTCCCACAAGGACAATTTGAAGTGTGATGCATCTTTTTTATTTCAACAGGTAGTAGATGACACCATTTTCTCAAGGATAGCTACAGTCACAACCACAAAGCAGGCATGGTCAATTTTGAAAACCGAGTATCAAGATCCACAAAGGTAATTACCATCAAATTGCAATCACTTAGGAGAGATTTTGAAACTTTTTACAAGAAGAGCAAAGAGTCAGTTCAAGAATATTTAGCAAGAGTTTCTGTAGTTGTGAGCCAAATACCTTTGTATGGAGATAAAATTAGTGATGAAATTGTGGGCTAAAGTTCTAAAAAGTTTGATTCCTGAATTTCACCTTACGCTATTGAAGAGTCTAAGGATTTATCAATTTTTCGTTTGATGAACTAATGGGTCTTTACAAGCCCACGAAGCAAGAATTAATAGGTCATTTGCTGGAGAAAAAGAAAAGGCGTTTTAGCAAAAGGGGAGCCAAATCCTTTATTCATCCCATTAGGGAAAGGGGTAAAGGAAACTATCGAGGCCGAGGACGAGAATGTAACAATTCTCTTCACTGCTTTTGAAAAACTGAATGTGATAATTGTTTCGTAAACTTTTCAATCTTTTGTAAATGTTTCTAGCACAAACGAAAAATAAAAATAATAAGAACACCAGAAATTTGATAATACAACTCGACACTCTTTGCTTTTGTGAAACTTTCACTCAGATTAATACTTTCAAAAAAGTGCAATAGATTTACACAAGATTATATTGAAACAACACCGCTCAATCTTTGTAACTATCTCTTAACCTCACTTTTTATGAAAGATTTTCACACTCAATAACATAATCGACTCGTGTTAACCTTGTCAGATGATTTTTTTAACTACTTTCACTTGAACAACAATTAACAAAAAAATAACTCATGTTAACCTACAGTGTTTTATCTCACGAAGAACATCTCACAACTCCGGATGAAGAAGTCTGGAAAAATAACATGCTGACCCACTGCATCGTAGTTAACACTCTCTTCATCGTAGCATGTCTCACTTTACACACGTTGTTCAGCTTTCTTTCAAGACATGCACCATGCTGCAGTGTTTCTTCAATGAACAACTAACACACACCAATGCAGCAATTGTTTCACTGCACAAGAGATTTACTTGAGCTGTTAATTGGAGACGTGTACGACACAAACACACTTAAGAAATAAGAGTCCAACTTCAACCGCACAACTACCACGTCAAATTCAAACATGCAGCAACCACTTCCTTCTGTTTTCTTCTATCCGCAATATCCCCACAATCTAGCATTAGCATCATCCAATTACGACATGTCCAGTAGTAAAACACTTCAATTAGCAGCATGATAATGGACTTTATTATAGTGTAGAATTCTTTCACAAAAACAAGTGTGACAACCACATCTTTTTGGATCTCACTACAATTAAGATTTTATATGTTCAATTAAAATGCCAAAACTAAATTATATATATATATATATATATAATATCTTAACAATCTCCCCCTTTTTGGGATATTTATTACAACACTTAAACTCCTCCTAAATAATATAGATGGACATATAAGATGAAATCCACAATGCTCCCCCTCAATGTAATATTCAATTACACAAGCATAAGTCAACTTCAGTCAACAAAACACATAGAAAAATACAGTAAACAAGTCTTATCTTAATTGTTCTCTCCCTTTGAGATAATACATGCTAAAAAGATGAATTCAAGAAGCACTGGGGAAGCAAAGAACTTGTTGCTTTAAATTGCGAAGAGCATTAGCAGCTACTTGAACAATCCCTTCAATTTCAGCAAAGAGAGTTGCATCAGGATTAATAGAAGCTGTCCTTGTGACATCCGAGGGACCCAAAGTGGTATATGACAAATCCACCACTCGTGTTGACGATGAATATCTCTCCACGGATGAATCAACTAAGAATAAAAACTTAATACACTTAAGACAGAAAAAAATAACTTTCCGATGAATTCGGCTCTTCTAAAATAGATCTGAAAATTGTTCACAAAAATTGACAGAATCACGCAATACTCTGAACTAACTTAAGGCAAAAGTCAATACACGTCCATGAACTGATAATTAAGTATAGAAGATGAGAAAAGACTTGCACACTTTTGCATTAATCTGTGAACTATTTATAGGACATAGAGTGAGATTGTGAAGATCAAATCCCCATGGTGAGGGATTGATGCAATCAAATTTCAAATTACAAAAGAAGATTATACAATTTGAATACAAACAAAAAATATCTGCAGGTAGAGAAAATACGGGAGCAGTTTACAAGTCTTCCTTAACATGAACCACTTGGAAGGTTTCATACCCATGCAATTAATCAACACCACATCAGTACTTTCAGCCAAGATGATTATAACGAACAACCAAGTTCATCATCGTTTATACACAACCGTGCGGTGCACAGAAAAATCAAGAACCCAGAAGTGACACACACCAATAAAGATCAACAATGTGAGTCACTTCATAAGATCAAAAGATCCAGTCATGAGTCACTCTAAGCTATAGACAAAAAGATTTTCACGCCCACATCCAAAAATCAATCAACTAATTATAGGAATGGCAACACCAAGATGGAATGCTCATTTACTACTGCAAATATCCAAAGAGCAAAAACGATGCTGGAGACACACACGTACACCCTCTTCCAATTTCACAATCTGCACTACTGCCACCAATGTGTGTTATGTAATTCACTCAAAATCAATCCTACATTTGCTCCCCACTACTCTAATGGGTCTTTACACATGCACAATCTCCAGATCTCACGCAACCCACTTCTGCACACACATAGATGTGATCTATATATACTCCAATTCAAGATAGAGTTCTATCACACTTAAACTATTATCTCAAAAATTCTAGTCGAACAAGAATTGTTATTTAGTCACACCAGAAGCCAGTTGTTATTACTCAATTAAATTCAATTAACTTGGATTTGAATTTTAAACTCATCATCATTATCTTATATGTCCAATTATCAAAAAAAATCACAAACCAAATAATAAAATATATACCATATAACTTAACATTAAGCTTTGCTCCTCTTGTTTTCTGTTTACGTTGTCTCACGGCTTTCATCGAACACTTTGCTTCTTGAAAGCGAATTGGATGCTTCCGTGAGTATGGATTTTCACCGAACACTTTGCTTATTGTTGAACGAAGTGGTAAACAGAATTGGATGCTTCTGTAACTCAGAGGAATCTTTGAATGAAAGGAAATCAACTATGGTGATTGAGATGATAAAAGCAAAAAAAGAAGTGATCTTTATGAGCATGTGTCAAGAAATGGTGTCTCTTCCGCTTTAAGCAAGGACTCCAAGTGTCCAACGAAAAAGGAAGCCCTCTGGGCTTTTCGATTGGCATCTTCCCTAACTTTCCCGAGAGAGCGAGAGAGATTGAATGAAAATTGACAGCGAAGAAGAGTTTTAGTTTTTGCTGTTCCTAATCATTTTCCCTCCCAAAGCTTCTGCAGAACGGAAAAGGCAAAAAATAGAAAACTGAATTGTGGTAATTCTGATTGTCTGTGTGTGTACTTATCTTCAAGTCCTTGCAACCGACTTAGTGACCAATGGTTCAATGACCAATGATCAGGCTTTACTAGATAGACGTCATCTTTATGAACAAATTTTATTCTTGAATAATATTTATTTATATTTTATATGATATTTAACTATTCTGCAAATCTATAAGAAGTTTCTTTAAGAATATATAAATATTATAATTTCAGCTTTTAAATAAGAAATTAAGAATCTATTTTTGAGTCATTGAATCACTAAACATGGGAAATTTGTTTCGAAGTGTGTGTACATATTCCATCACAAAGGATTAATTATGCTATATTCTTTTAGACTTTTGATCTTTTTACTTCTTTGAAATATTATTTAATTATTGTATAACTTTTTTTATTATAGTTTATATTTATATATCTGAAATAATGTTGTGCTAAGACTTAAAAGTTTTAATAAGAATAAATGATATGATAATTGAATTTTTAAAACATAAAAATACCAAAATTTTGATTGATTTAACTCTTTAAAACAAGTTAAGTACCAATGTTTCTTCAAATAGATAATCTAAAAATATGAAAAATAACGAATAATGGTATCACTATAAGAAATGGTATTGGAGTTAATACAAGCTATGTTTTTTACAAATGGTAATTAAGTTTGAATTTGACGAATTTGACCCAATTTTGGATCAAAATTATATTTTTTCATTTTCGAGTTTCAACTTAAAATCTAAAAGTAAAAAAAATAATGCTATTTTAAGTAAAACGATATCCCTTTTAATTTTTAATTTTTAAAAACAAGAAATTAGATGGAATCAGACTTTGAACTGTACACAGGTTGGATCGAACTCAAACTGATCAATTACATGCTTCCCACTTAATTAGACTTTAAGACAACCTCGAGTTGAAGAATTTTTTTTTGACCCAAACTCAAGTCTGGGAAGGCTTGACATGCACACCTCCACCCATTACCAAGCCTAATGCTTTCAACAATCAACTATTCCTTGCTTAAGAATTGAATTAGACACTAGCACTATTTCTGTATTTTTGAAGTAGATGTCCATTTCATTAAATTGGAAAGGAAAGAAATAGAGAAGATGATAGAAATACAGAAAATGAAATGAGGGCTTCAAAATTTCTATCGTATTTTTTTTTTTCCTTTTTTCCATGTATCTGTCGAAGAAACCAAGAGTATGTATCTGTTGAAGAAACCATACTCTTGTTTCAATTACTCTGAAACCTTTCAGTTCTCCTATTTTAGCAGTCTTTTTTTTTAGTGGTCACAAAGTATACATATCCTGAGCCTATGACATATATTTCTCTTTTTTTGTTTTTCCTTTCTATTTGTCTTTCTTCCCACCTGATAGGATTCGTTGGATCTGAAGGCCTCTGCTGAAAGCTTGGTTGAAGAGAAGTCTGGTTTGGAACTCAGAGATAATAGGGAACCAGGCCAAAACTGCCACTGGTGCAAAGATGACCAGACCCATCATGTACTCGTACCCTCTGGCTAGAGCTCTCACAGAATTCCACATTTTCATACCTTTTACTATAGGTCTGCAAGCTTGTGCTATCTGCTGATTATAACACCATACATGTGTTTGTTATGTTACCAACTGAAGAACTAAGTCTCTATTTTTTTCATCATATTTTTTGCTAAGTTTAAGATTCCAATTCAACATCAGAGGTAGAAAAAATTAGAGATTTTGATTTAAATATAGTGTTCATGTACCTGCAGAATTGCCCAACCAGTTGGGAAAAAGGCCAGAATGCACTGAAAGATGTCTCCGACGGTGAGATTGAGGGTAGTAAATAGAATGACAAGTGATCCCAGGAACCCAAAGAACAGGAGCAATTTAATAAATCTGAACAACAGCTGAAAATCCGCGCTTAACTTCTTCCTACCCATGGAAACTATCTGCAGTTATATGTAAATATATATGTGCTTGTCAGATAATCATTATCGGAAATAACTCTGTTTTTATGCAACGTTATTCTTTTCCAAGTTTAATAACTAACCTTTAAGATGACCATCAGAGCAACAATGACTAGCCAGGATATACCATAAACCTGAAATAACAAAGAAATGTGGAGTCTTGAAAGGCAGAATAATCAACATTCTCATTTTCTGGGACTCAATTAATTTAGTTAATGTACAAGAACATGATTATGATTCATATTAACGTAATCATTATGATTCATATTAACTAACTTATTCTTGTATAATATAAGTTATTTATTGGTGGAAGTAATTCATTAATTATGATAGTTACTAAATAACTATTAAAATGATGATTGTCACGTTCTTGTTTCTATTGTCTCAATCATCTCATGCAGTCCATCGTCATTTGTTCTTTTCTTTTTCTTATTTTATCGTTGGAAAAACAAAATGCGTAGGAACCATAAAATTCCCCAGGAATCGCATTGACATTTTAACACTTTAAGATATTGCTGACAAGTAGAAAACCATATACTTACAATGATGCTCCGGCTTCTGCCAAAATCGCTTTCCTTGGTGGCCTTTAGGTTATAAACCATCCCGTATTGAAAGATAAAGAAACGAAATGAAAGAACAATCTCCCAGAAACGTCCTACAAAGCCAGTGTATTGCAAGTGTTCCATTTCCTCTTCCCACCATGACTCCCAGCTCTTGTTTGCTGGTACGCCTATACCACCACTGCTGTTAATCCATTTGGCCCAATCATCCCAATCATCCACAATTTTCTGCCACTCAAATCCTGATGGGTTAAAGATAAAAGGAGCAAACAACCAAGAAACCACCAAGAACCACATCGAGAACGTGAGAAGTATATAGGATGTTGAATCAGCAGCTGCTTTCCCATATACCAAATAACATAAAAGCAATATCATGACCTCTAACCCTTTCACAAAGTGGCTCCTTGAGTACATCCTATAGTTCTCTGCAAATTTCTCATGCCGGACCACAAAACCACGCCCAGTGGCTCTGTATTTTGCACCGCCGTGCAGGATGGTACGTCCAAAATAGTGAGCTCTTGTCCCAAGGGAAAACGTGAAAAAGACTGCAGAAAGCTGAAGCTGCATGATGATTATGTCACCTATTGCTCTTCGGAACCCTCTCTCTAGTCCTATTTCCATAACCATGGGTAAGGCCATCAAAAGACCAATCTGAACAAGGGACTGGGAAGCCATGGCTGATTTCAACGGATTATTCCCCCTACTCCTTGCTACCTTGATTATGGAACCCTCCAAGCCACTTAACGCCAAGTAAAGTTTGCCATACAAGTAGGCATAAAGTGTAAGGACAACCAACTGCATGATAAGGGTAACAAACTTTTCTTAGTAAAATCTTCCAAGCAAGTAAAAGTGCCGAGAGACGGAAGATACATATCAAAAAGTTGGGATTATCATTTCAATCATGGTTGATCAGTGTTGCCTTAATTATTTTTATATATAATAAAATATTAGGATAATTAAGCAATATTGAGTATAATAATTTGAAAGTTCGCAAAACTTGTTAGAATTATATAAATAGATTGGTTTCTAACAAAACTGATGATCAAGTAATCGTTATAGATATTCCAAGAATTACCATTGAGCTACAATAAAATCCAATTGTTGTATAGTAGCAGGACAGCATGCGGAAGAAATCAAAGCGATGGCCTAAGCGGTAGATATCTCTGCTCAGGGTCTGCTCTCCATTACCGCAGGCTACTTTTGCTTCAAACAGTGAGATCTGGTTGAGCCCCACATCGCGACCTTTTCCAACTTGGATGTACTCATGGTGAGTGATATTGCCTCGCCTTAGAGTTGAGTTGAAACCTATATAAGATAACCATGAATCACAGTGAAGAAAGAATATTTAATGTCATTAGAAAATGAATGCTTCAACATGTTCGTTAGCTCTTTAACATTTCTTTATAATTGCTTAAAAGCAAGCTACCTGCAAAGATGTCCTCGCTTAAGTTGATGCCACGAGATGCCTTGCTGATACCGCCACGAGTTATGTGGAATATGCTATCGAACACATCGGGATGACCATAATGAAATCGGATCCTAAAGCAAAACAATACAACTATGAGAGAATATCAACATAAATTATGTTTTCTTTGCATCATATGTTTAATTTTTTGCAGTAGTATTCTTCTTGCAATTTCGCATCTCAATCACTTGAAAATCAACGTGTTTATAAGTCGAAGAACGTAAGTAGCCCACAGTAGGTATCTGATCAAAGGAGGAAAGAGCATAAGAAACTATACTTCAATGGTCTAGCGAGAACTCTTTGGCCAATGGTGACGAAACTCGTTTCTTGATTTGACATGAACCAAGCCAAAGAAGACACACTGGAGAT
>JAOTAX010000196.1:30637826-30651842 GCA_025629825.1 Erythroxylum guanchezii
CGCAGAATATCTCTTACCTCGTCAAGCTGCATGATGGGCTGTGAAGCACCAGCAGAATCCAGGGGAAGAATGTTATAAGGCGCATAAATTTCCTTCTTCTCTTGGACATCTATAGCCGCAGCAATAATCTGATTAATAAAAGAAAAATAGTTCAATAATTTCACTTGACTCAATCGATAATCGGCGGATATGTCAGTTGAAAAAAAAAAGAATCGGGAAAAACCTCAGGAGCAACTTCTTCAACTTTTTCTGTCTTGTTAACAGCACAAAGCACTTCAAAGAGAACTCCTGCTGTCTGATAAGCTTTGCTAAGTTGAGCTCTGTAAACCAATTCAATATATTCAGGTGTTTGAAGTGCCCATTCCATCAAATACAGAATACGTAACGGGAAATACTGGAAAATATATAAATGAAACGGAACTTGGCAAATGAATAAACAGAGACAAATAGGTAACATGTCTACCTGTCTGCCTGGTCACCCTCCTCAAGAGCTTGACAATAGCGTTTGTAGTACTGATCATAAAAGCTGGCAAGTTCCCGTGCATCAGTCTTTTTAACCCGAGAGGCAAGACTGGAAGCATTGTCCTGAAGTCAACATAAACCGGGTTCAACAGTAAAGGACTGGAAGAAATTGATGCTCAATCTTGGGATAACTATTTAGCACAGCTCAAGCATACTCGAGTTTCACAAATTGGCAAAATAATCATTTCCGCCGAAGAAAATAACTCAAGACGTGTACGTTATTAAATTGACCATACACGAGGTCATTGACACAGAGTGGTACAAACTCACTGCTGTGGTGATTCAACGACTATTGCCGCAATGGAAGGACGTTGGACCTATATTTCATGTTCTTCCATTTCCATTCTATGTACACTGTTTGTACATTAATGGTGGCAATTTCCTTGCAAAACGTTCTTAACATTGTTATCGATACATGAATCAAGGTTGACAATGGGATGACTTTATTTTCACAAAGCCAAAAGAATCATAATAAAAATGATTAGTAGATGACAACTGACTAGCTTTTACTTGCTTTTATAGACCTTAAAGAAATCTCAAGAATTTTTACTACTTTAGAACATTATGACATGAGTAAGTACTAATTAATCTACCTCGCCGTTCTGAACAGAACCTCATTCATTAGCGTAATTCTCTATGATAGATTCAAGTGTACTTAATTATCGGAAGTTAACATATAATCATCATTTCATGAGAATCCCAAGTGTTAATGGAATTAATATAAATTATGACGAAATTAAATACCCTTTCCAATCTTTGCCATAAAGATGTTTTGAACTGCCTGACACCACGACCGCTGGAATTCGGATCCAACCTATCCGCTTTTTCAAAAGCATAAAATCGACCTGTATCCACATATCGCCCAAAAAAGAGGACAACAACAGTCAGACCATCAAACTTAGTCCAGAATCCCCAGATTGTATTTGTCCACACAGGAAAATAGAGATATTGTAAAATTATATTCATTTTCAGGTACTCTTCTTAAACGTGAAAAGCATCATAATCAAAGTTGTAAGTAATAATACATCAACCAAGGAAATCTAGGGTGAATATAATCTTCTTAGCTTTTTTCTTATCTTAAACTATACTTTTATTTGAAATTTCAACTGCCATCAGATACTGTACGTACAAAGGTAGGCAACGCGAGGACGTTCCAGTTGCATCTCGTGAGCGATGCGGAGAATGGGAGCGATGGAGCCGAGGGAGTCGGGGACAACCTCGTTCTCAAAAACCTCCGACGAGAAGATCACGGTGGTGGCGGCGCTGCGGGATGCCCGCCGCACCAACTGCTGACCGGTTTCCATGTGACGACGACTAATATGCCGATCAACTTATAGCTATTTATATTTTATAAACGCTCCCCCAACGCTAGCTAGGCAGCTAGTTTTGTTAACCTTTGCTCTCGATCGAAGCCATGAGCATCCTCTCACGTACACAAAAATCATACATCAAACATCAGAGATCTTCATTTTCGCATAATATTTTCTCCTAATCGAATCTGACGTAAAGAACAATAACGCAATTATCAGAAACATAAAGAATGTTCAAAATAACCTGTAAGAAGCTCACATATATGCATGCAATCATATGCGTGGAAGTAGAAGTAGATTTTCTCTCGTAACTTTCTTAGGAGCCAAACAGATTCAGAAATGAGAAAATATTATTAAGGAGGGATTTATGGTTATTTTATGTGATGAAGAAACAGAGAGAGAGAGAGAGAGAGCGAGAGAGGAACTGTCAGTGAGTCTGTTGGAGGGAAAGGGAGAGAGAGAGGGTCGGAAGATATAGCTAGTTGGTTACTGAGTCCGTACAGGTGTGTAAGAAAGGACACGTGGAAAGAGGGGAGTGGCGGAGGTTGATACGGGAATTTGCACAGACAGCGGCAGTGTAGAGAAAAGGAAGGGTGTCGTGGAGGGGCGCCGTTTTCCTTGAGAGGAGAGGTCGTTTGGTGCTGGTCTGGTCGTCCTTGACTAAATTGCCTTGGCGATCCGTTTCTCTCTATTTTTTATTATTTCGTATTATCTAAATTAATTATGATTTTCATGAAATTTTCATTTTAATGTAATAATAAAAATAACAATGAATCGAATAAAAAATTTAATTTGATTTCTAATTAAATTAAAATTAAAATTAAATCAATCTAAAGTGAACCACATCCATACTTTTTATTATCTATGATTACACAATAGCAATAATAATAATATTTTAGTAGAAATTTTATTAAGAATGATAAAAAAAAGTTTGAAAACACTCAGTGTGATCTTTAGTTAGTGAAGAAATTGTTAAATATTTATTCTGTTTTCAAATTAGTTAAAATATATAATTAATAAATAGTATAAGATAAACTTCTAATAACATTTTTTTATAATTTAGTAGTGTATATTCTATAAGTTGTTATATGTATTTATGTAAAATTTAAAAATAAGTTATGTGATTAAAAGTATGTTTTCTTTCTCATTTAAATAATTAAAATTTTTAATCTTTAAAATTTTTAAAACTTAAAATTTTCATTTATTAATAAATTTTTATTAAAAATAATAAAAATATATGTTATATGAAATAAATGGGAACCAATTAAATATAATTGACATGACAGATCAATTCAACTCTTAAAAATACTTTGAATTAATTAAATTTGAGTCAAATAAAAAATTGAAAATAATTATAATAAATTATTGATTTAAATCAAATTTAGAAGTTAGATTACGTTATTATATTAAACATATTTTATTGATTTACGTGTAATATTTATATAACGTACATTCTGTTGTAATATGTATTTTAGAAAATTAAAATAATATACTGCATAAAAGATCCGTGATATAAATAATTAAAATTTTTAATTTTTATAAATAATAATTTAAAATTATCAATTATTATAAAAAATTTCTGAAATTTTCATTAAAACTGTGAATATTATATCTGAATTAAGAAAATGTTAGTAATATAATATATGCAGTTTAAATATTATACATAAATTAATTAAATATTATTAGTATATAATTTAATTAAAATTTTAAAATTCAATTTAAATTCATTAAACTTGACTCAAATAAATAATTTAACATATAATTGTTATGAATTATCGGTATTATTAATTTAAATTTTGAATTAAATTGGTCATATTAATAATATTTAATTAGTTCATATTCTAAAAAGAAGAGAAATTTTCTTAAAATTATAAGATATTATCTATTATTTATTTTTAAAAAAATTTCATTGATAATTATTTTACAAGATTCTAAATAAAATTTAAGAATTGCATGCTTACTTGTACTAGTTCCACTTTCACCGGTCTCCCACCTTCGATGAACTAATCTCTTTATTGAAAATAGAACTTCCTCAATCCCACATTTACTAAGGTCTAAAGTCCTTAGACATGTTAAATAATTAAATATATCCTTAAGTCAACAATGATCCATACCCAATAGATTGGATCATTAAACTACATAATTTGGTAAAATCATAGATATATATATAAAAGGAATGGAGCATCATTTGCAATCATCAAAGTCAAATAATGAGCATTTGCATTTGCATGTAAAGAGTTTCCATTCAACTCTACGTTGTTTAAGACTTCTATCATTAAGCATTCATCTTTTGCAAATGTGTGGGCTAAGTCACTCACCCTATCATGCAACATATAAATATTAGCTTTGTCGAGTGAAATTTGGAATAAAGAACGTCCAACTAAAATTTCGAAATAAGTCTCACCAATTATCTCTAAATTTTCATCTTCTTCTTTTGCTTTTAAAAAATCTTGAGTCATCCACATTTCAATCAATCTTCTTTTTTCAATCTCAGAATCTTTGAGAAAGATAGCACAATATGAAAAACATTGCTTTAATCGTAATGACAAATTATAATAACTGTTCGTGAACCGCAAGTGCACGGTTGTCAAAGTGAGTAATAAATAGGTAAGAACCGAGTCGTGTCCACAGGGATTGTGTGAAAATTTAATTCTACACTAGCTAACGATATTTGAAATTTGGTTGGATAAAAATTTAGAAAATTAAAATTTATGTAAAGAAAATTTTTTCTTTTTTTTTATAAAACAAAATTAACTTAAATAAATTTTTTAACAACTACCATGTGCATGGATACCCTCTTGCTTTTGGAGTGGAAAGCCTTCTTGAGTCATCCACATTTCAATCAATCTTCTTTTTTCAATATCAGAATCTTTGAGAAAGATAGCACAATATGAAAAACATTGCTTTAATGGTAATGACAAATTATAATAACTAAGTTTTAAAGAACTTAAGATATCTTCACCTTTTCATTCCTTTTTTTTTGAAGACCATCAACCATTCTTTTGCAGATTTCTTAAAGTGTAAAAGTCACCATACAGTGGAAGCAGCAAGAGGCAAACCTTTGCACTTATCATCAATTCTCCTACTAATGCTTTCCAACATCTGACGATCACCTTGAACATGAGCAATTTAACTAATTATTGACCAACATTGCTCATTAGACAAAAGTCCAACTTTATATACACTCCTATCACTGTACCCCATGACTGATGCAACTTTTTCTTTACATGTAGTTATCAAAATTGTACTTCCATATAAACCACACGTGAGAGATTGTTTCAATTCCTTCCATTTAATGGAATTCTCATTCCAAACATCGTCAAGAATAAGCAAAGTTTTCTTTTCACTGAGAATTGGATGAATCTTTTCTAGCACGTTTGCTAATTCCCTTGAGTCACGTATAAGGGAACTATCAATAGATTTGAGAATTGCATTAGCAATATGTATTTTGTCAAAAGGCTCTGAAATGTACACCCAAATCTTTTTATTAAAATGAGTTTGGATCTCCCTACCATTATAAACTAATTGCGCTAAAGTGGTTTTTCCAATTCCCCCCATCCCGACAAGAGAGATGATATGGAACTTGGATTTGGCCTTAAGTATCATGCTTTTCACCTCATCTTTTTCTTCATCTCTACCCTTTACTTCTTGTATATCGATGAAAGATGTAGTCACCTGTCCCTCAATATGCTTATCAACATTTTGGGATGAAGTAAGTTGGTACCTGTCTTTATCAGTTGCAATGTCATGTAGTCTTCATTGAATTTCTCTTATTTTTCAAGCAACTACGTGACAAAGACAAACCTCACGCATAGGAAAGTAGATGGAGCAAAAGATAGAGAGTACCTTGTCCAACAGAGAAATGGGATCAGAAGAGTGTTACGTTGTCATTTTGTGTTTATTTTGCATATAAATCTCTTTAATGTGTTGAAATTATTATTCAAAATTGATGAAATTATTTCTTAATTGTTCTCAGATGATTTTCAACACTTAAGAGATAAAATTGAATAAAAAAGATGCAAAGAAAACAAAGATAATCCAAAAATTCTAGATTGGCAACAGATTCAGTGACTAAGCGCGGGCATGTGCAAGGACAGAAACCATCTGCAGAATCTATTTTCAAATTCAGATCTGATTCACCTAAGATTTTCACAATCTTGAAGATCAGATTACTATCTTATTGGCGAGGATTTGCAACCTGAATACGAGGGAGGTGTTATCTACTAAAAATCAAAGAAAAATTGAGAAGATTTGAAGGGATAAGGGAGGATTTTGGGGTACTGTTCATGACAGCAGAGTTTAGGAATAGTTTTTATGTTTTTTTTGGTTGTTCTTCTTCTATTCTTGACAGCCATAGTTAGGTCTAAAATTTTGACAGTATTTCTCTAGGATTTTTTGAATTTTCTAAGAAAGACCAGGGATGGAGACTTTACAATTGGTAATTTCTTTGATTTTCACTTTCGTTATGTGTAGCTAAATCACTTTTCTTGGTTGAGGGAAACCATGTTATTATCTATTATGTGTGAGATGTTCCAATAAAGTTTGTTTTGTTGATGAATATTGAATATCTTCTTAATTACTTTTTATAATTAGATTGGTCGATTTCTAGGTGCGTAACTAGGAATTGATTCGTTTAATGGCTAGATTAGTAAAATATGACGTTCAGTTTTGTTAATCACAAGTGGCAATTAGGATTACCATCTTTATGTTAGAGTTGGGAATTCTAAGGAGAAACTCATCTTGATTAAATGAATGTCGTTTATGTGTTGTCTTGTTCATTGGTTTCTTAGTTCTTAAAGCTATTACTCAATTGAACTTACGATCGTATCTAAGTTATTGATTAATAAGAATACTTAGAATACATGTTTCTATTTATTTACATTTAAGAGAAAACATCACCCAATGAATTCTTATTGATGAACTAAATCTTATAGTAAGGATCTATTTTAGTGTGATAACATCGGTGACCCAAAACTAAGGTTTGCCTATTAAATTTTTAGATCAATTACTTTAGTTGATTTTCAATTTTATCATTCTTTTCTAAATTGCCATGAATTAAAACTACTTTCCATTACTATATTAATTTGTATTGACGGAAGTTGGTTTCTTTTTGAATTTGGTAGCAAGCAAAAGCAGTACCAAATTTTGGTGCCGTTGTCTGGGAGTTTTTCAATGGTATATTTATGTTACACGAGTAGATAAGACAACTCAATTGTTATTTGATTGATAGATCGAGAAGATAGCCAAAAGGGTATGGAAATAGACAAAATAGCAGCTGCAAATGCAAAAAATGGAACGGATGGTAGCAAACTGAATCCTTCGCGAAGTAGCCGTGCCCACGGACGCTCAATAGCCCCACTACATCAACTTTCCAAATTTAGTTAATAACAATACTTTTGAATTAAAATCTGGGCTGATTCATTTATGACCTATTTCAAGGGTTTATCGGGAGAGAATCTGTACAAACACTTGAAGGAATTCGATGTGGTTTGCATGGGAAAGAAGCCGACAAATGTGATGGAAAAGTAAATTAAACTAAGAGCTTTTCCATTTTCCCTTAAAGATGATGCTCAAGATTGGTTGTACTATTCAGCTGAAGAAAACGTGTAAACTTGGGATGAAATGAAGAGACTTTTCTTTAAGAAATATTTTTCAGCATCGAGAGTAGCCAACATCCAAAAGAAATATATGGAATTTGACAACATACGGGATAAACACTCTATAAGTATTGGGAAAGATTCAAGAAACTTTGCACTAGCTATCCATACCACCAAATAACTGACTAACTATTGATTCAATATTTCAACAAAGGTCTTTTGCTTTCGGATAGGAGTATGATTGATGCTGTAAGCGGTGGCATCTTAGTTGACAAAACACTAACAGTCGTAAGAGACTTGATGGCAAACATGGCTTCCAACACCCAATAATTCGGAATATGTATTGGTCATGGAACAAAAATTGTAAATGAGGTGAATGTTACCACATTGGAGAAAAGAATGACCTTACTTCTTTGGTGTGACAAATTGCGGTTACGAAGAAAGAAGAAGAAAATGTATGTGGAATATGTTTGATGTTAGGACACCCTACTAACACATGTTCGGGTTTACAGGAAGAAAATGCAGAACGGGTGAATGTCATAGGAGGTTTTGTTAAACCGAATCAAAAGAAATATGACCCATTTTTCAGCACCTATAATCTAGATTGGTGCGATCATTCGAATTTGTGCTACAGGAACTCTCAAGGGCAGTAAGCACCCACGAATTTCCAGCAGTATAGACAACTATGTATGCCTCAACAACATCAAAATGTAACAGCCAATTCCGATGGTAAGCCATCTTTGGAAGATATAGTTCAATCTTTAGCTACTAACACTTTGACATTTCAACGGAATACTGAGGCAAGTATCCGAAATATTGAAAATCAAATGAACTAAATGGCAACTGCCATAAATTGATTGGAGGCACAAAATTTTGGAAATTTTCAACACAACCGAAGATTAATCCCAAACAAAGTGCAAAGAATATCACGCTGTGGAATGGTAAGGAATTGCAAGAACTACTTTCGAAAATTTTTAGAAGAGAGGTAGAGGAAGAAGCAAAGTAAAAGGCACCGGCACAACCAGAAAAAATGCAAACACATCTGCAGAATATGGTGATTCCGCCCCCTTTTCCGAGTAGATTTGCCAAAGCAAAGAAGGAAGAGCAAGAGAAGGAAATATGAGAGACTTTTCGAAAAGTTTAGGTAAATATTCCTCTACTTGACACGATTAAATAGATTCCACGATATGCAAAATTTCTTAAGGAACTTTACACTTCAAAGAGGAAATTAAAATTTGATGAGAAAGTGTAATCGGGAGAGAATGTTTCAGCGATGTTTCAAAAGGAAAAGCTTCCACCCAAGTGTCAAGATCCAGGTATGTTCACTATCCCATGTGAAATTGGTGATTTGTGAATTGAAAAAACTATTTTAGATTTAGGTGCATCCATAAATGTCCTGCCATATGATGTTTATAAATCTTTAAATGTGGGACCTCTTAAAGAAACTAATGTAGTGATTAGCAGATCGCTCAAATGCTTATCCAAAGGGTGTGTTAGAAGACATATTGGTTAAAGTAGGAAATATGCTTTTTCTAGTTGATTTTTATATTTTGTAGATGGGCACCGATGATACATCTTCTTCAATCCCGATTTTATTTGGAAGGTTGTTCTTAAAAACTACTAGAACGAAAATTGATGTTCATGATGGATCTTTAACTATGGAATTTGATGGTGAATTAGTCAAGTTCAATATATACAATGCCATGAAAATTTTGGATGATGAACAACCTATTGTTTCTGTGGATTTTATTGACACATGTGTGCAGGAAAATTCAATTTTAAAGGACAAAGATGAGCTTGAAATAATCTTGGAAGTGGAAAATACATCACGGTGGAAGGACAACCAAGAATCGGTTTTACCCAATGATCAAATGGAGACATTGTTGTGCCAAATAGAGGACATCGAACCATTGCTCAAGTAGTTGCCATCGATGGAGCTATCTAGAAACAATACCAGATTGTTGTCATCAACTATCCAGCCACCAAAGTTGGAATTAAAGAGCTTGCCTAGCCATTTGAAGTACATCTTTTTAGGTGAGCAAGACACATTGCCTCTTATAATTTCTAATAAACTTACGGGTTTGCAGAAAACTCAGCTAACTCACGTTTTAAGGAGAACAAGGAAGCTTTCGGTTAGATAGTGGCTGATTTGAAGGGCATTAGTCCCACTCTTTGCATGCACTAAATTTTGATGGAAGATGAAGCGAAAGAGGTGAGGCAATCCCAATGTCATTTAAATCCACCTATAATGAAAGTGGTGAAGAAAGAAAATTTGAAGGTTCTTGACGCTGGCATTATTTATCCAATTTCAAATAGCAATTAGGTAAGTCCAGGGTAATTCCAAAGAAAATCAGGGTAACTGTGGTTAAAAATAGTGATGGTGAGTTAATACTAACTCGTGTTCAAAATAGTTGGAAAGTTTGCATAGATTATAGGAAGCTTAATTCGGTTACTAGAAAAGATCATTTTTCACTTCCATTTATTGATCAAATGCTTGAAAGACTTACAGGTAAATCTCACTATTATTGTTTAGATGGTTATTTAGGATACCACCAAATTTTAGTAGCACCCAAGGATTAAAAAAAAACAACCTTCACATGTCCATTCGACACTTTTGCATATCGAAGAATGCTATTTGGATTATGTAACGCACCCGCAACATTTCAAAAGTGCATGATAAGTATTTTCTCTAATCTTGAGAAAAATTGCATGGAAATTTTCATGGATGATTCACGGTTTATGCAGAGTCTTTTGAAACATGCATTGTCAATCTCGAAAAGTGCTTAAACGTTGCATTGAAACTAATTTGGTTTTAAATTATAAAAAGTGTCATTTCATGATTGATCAAGGCATAATCTTGGGTCATATTGTTTCTTCGAAGGGAATTGAAGTTGATAGGGCAAAGATAGATGTTATTTGATCTTTATCTTACCCGTGACTGTGCAGGAAGTTCATTCTTTTCTTGTCACGTAGGATTTTAGCGGTGATTTATCAAAGACTTCTCTAAAATTGTGCAACCTATGTATAGATTACTCTAAAAAGATGTGAAGTTTGATTTCGACGAGCCATGCAAAAGTGCATTTGATGAACTCAAGGAATGACTCACTACAGCTTCGATTATTCAGCCACCGAAATGGGACATGCCATTCGAGCTAATATGGGATTATGAAATCTTCCTCTCATAATCTTTGTTTTAAAAACATCTTAAAATCTCTTTTCCATAACCTTGTGTATTAATTCTTGGTATGGATTATGAAATCTTCCTCTTATAATCTTTGTTTTCTATGGTGAAAACTTTTCTATTCTTGCCTGTGGTTTTACCTCATACTCGTTAAGAAGTTTTCCACGTTAAACCTTGTATGTCCCTTTTTTATCTCAATTTTTATATTAGTGTGTTTGCTTTATCTGAGTGGAGTTTATCTCCTATCACTTCTGCCAATGGAATATGAAGATGGGCAGTCTTCGAGAAAATAGTCGTTGGGACCTGGGGTGGATTAAAATAAAGAAATAATCGAAACTAACAGCTCCTTATGACTCGGGATTCCATTCAAGCTAGCGCGATTTCCTTTTATTCAAACTAGCGGGATTTCTGTCCATTCTAGCTCAAGCAATTCAAAGTCATTCAATTAATTCTTGTAAATTAACAGCAATCAAATATTTTTGTATTTTGAAATGTACAGAAGTTAGCTCCTAAAATAGGGCAATTATATAGCTATATATACTGTAACCTTTGATATGAAATACACATAAGAAATTTCAAACCAAATAACTCACATGTTATCATAGCAATTCCTAGCCTAACATCCTCTTTTCTTTTCTCATTCTTGACTTAAACATTTTTTTTTCTCTAGGCCTCTCCTACCCAAGTCCTTCCTCGATGGCTATGTCTTCAAGATCCTCTATTCCAACAATCCTACCTTTTATTCATCATCAAGTCACCATTAAGCTCACCTCCTCTATTTATCTATTATGGAGAACTCAAATATTACCCCTCCTTTCTGCCAATAACATATCTTCTCACATACCTAGAACCGTCATTGCTCTACCAACCCACATTGATGGCCAACCAAATTCTGAATATCAAACTTGGTTTATGAAATACCAACTTGTTTTGAGCTGGATCCTAAGCTCCTTATCTGAATTCTTCATTTCGCAAGTAGTCGGATCTACCATTGCTTATGTTGCTTGGAACCAGTTAGCTACCGTATATGGTTCTGGCTCTAGAGCTCATATACGAACCCTCAAACAATTTTAACACAAACTTGAAAAAGGCACTGAAGATATTCCCAAATATTTGGAGCGTGCCAAACGACTCTATGACCAATTAATTTCTCTCAATCATGTCATCTTTGAAGAGGATCTTGTCGACTATATTTTACAAGGTCTTGGACTTGAATTCCATCCTTTTACACGAAATATTGAAGCAAGGCTTACAGGAGTGACATTTAATGATTTATTCGGACTATTACTAAGTGAAGAAATGCAAATAAAAAGCTCCTTCCAATCTGACTTCACGCCAGCCGCGGCACACATGACCACTAAACAACACCACTCCAACCGAGGCAGAGGCACAAGAGGTCGTGGTAGTCATAGCAACTTTAATCCCAACAATGGAAGAGGATAAGGTCACTCTCCTCATGCACCTAATTCTCCCAACGCATTCACCCCTATTTGCGTCAATTGCAACAGTATGGCACATACATCCAACAAATGCTCGGGCCCCCCAAATACAGTCAACCTAACTAAAACACACCCAAACCAATAAATTTCCTATCCTCCATCTCCTCTAATTCACCCAAACAATGGATTGTGGATAGTGGTTCCACTCATCATTTGACTCCTGATCTAGAAAACCTTGGATTAAACTCAGAGTACTCGGGCACAGACAAAGTAACCTTAAGTAATGGTAAAGGCATTCCAATTTCTCACATTGGTTCCAATACTTTACTTCTCAATAAAAATCAATTGTCTCTTGATAATATTCTCCATTTTCTCTCCTTTAACAGTAATCTTTTATCTGTTAGTCAATTTTCTAAATCAAATATCATCTCACTTGAATTTTTCCCTGATTGTTTTGTCATTAAGGATATCCCAACGGGGCGTCACCTCCACAAGGGAGAGATTAAGGATGATGTCTATGCTCTCAATCCTAGGTCCAGCACCATATGTCCTCCTTCTTGTCATTCGATCACCTTTCAAAATTGGCACAATAGACTTGGCCATGCTTCCTACCCAACCATTAATAAAATTCTTCAACATAATTTATCAGTATCTACCAAGTCTATGCACCCTTTATGTGAAACTTGTTCTATAAGCAAAACCCATAAGTTACCTTTCAAGAATCCTCATATGGAGAAAAATCACCACTAGAACTTATATGCTTTGATTTATGGGGACTTGGTCCTATTCCTTCTATTGATGGTTATCAGTACTATGTTATCTTTTTTATCACTTTAACAAATTTACATGGATTTATTTTCTCAAGCATAAATATGAAGCTTTTAATTCATTTGTTAAATTCTGGGCAATTATTGAAAAATATTTGTCCTTCCTATCAAACAATCCCAATCAGACTGGGGTGGAGAATTTCAAGCTCTAAAAAAATACCTATCTGTTATTGCCATTATTCAACGAAGTTCGTGCCCACACACACCCAAACAAAATGTTTGTGCCGAGCGCAAACAACGATATATTATTGAAACTGAAAGAGCTCTTTTGTATCACTCTGTTGTACCAACAAATATTGGGATCATGCATTTTTTGTAGCTATCTATTCCATTAACAGGTTGCCCACACTTAAACTTAATCACCTTACCCCATTTGAAAAATTGTTTCATCAACGCCCGGAATACAACCTTTTTTTTGTGTTTTTGAATGTCTTTATTTTCCGTGGCTTAAGCCTTATAACAAAAATAAATTAGAACCTCGTTCCACTCCATGTGTTTTTTTTTTATACAATACATTACATAAAGGTTATAAATGTATATCTTTGAGTACTTGCAAAAATTTTTACTCACACTTGCTTTATTTGATGAGTAGGTTTTCCTGTTCAAGAGCATTGATCAAGGGTCTACTATCTTAGCAGATCTTACCTTCCCCAATATACAATCATTACCAAAACCAAGTAATAGTCCATTACCAAAACCATTCGGCTAAACACTACCACTAGTTGGTCCAAGTCTCATAGCTCAGTAACCCACAATAGCTCCACATATAAAACCTATCACAATGCCACCTTTCATTCCATCTAATCCTCTAGTCATAAAATCCACAACACCTATCGTCCACGATCAAACCCATGTCGTATGCCCACTTGCCTCACCTGATCCCGTGGTACCACAATCAGTACTAACAAGTCAACCACAAATTTCACTAAATGTCGACCTCTCATCTTATAACCCACCAAGTACCAGCACTCATTCAATGGTCACCAGGTCAAAAACAGGATCCTTAAAACCAAAAGCCCACAACATGTACGCCACTATGGCACCACCGAATTATATAGAAGCCGCCAAACACCAAGTGTGGAGAAAGGCAATGGGAGAGGAGATTGATGCCTTGATGATGAATGGCACATGGGATCTAGT
>JAOTAX010000196.1:30656887-30669595 GCA_025629825.1 Erythroxylum guanchezii
TTTAAAGGATCACAGGCCGACACATCACTTTTCATCTACAATCATGGTTCAAAAGTTGCTTACTTATTGGTTTATGTGGACGATCTCATTTTAACAAGTTCATCTTCTGTCCTACTTCAAAATATTATTTATGGTCTCGCTAATCTTGTTATAGTAAAGGACTTAGGGGTGGAAGTCACGACAAAAACGAGTTGTATTCATCTTCGGCAAACCAAATACATTCAGGACCTACTATATCGCGCAACGATGCGCGAAGCTTCCACAGTTGCAACGCCAGCCTCTTCCCAAACCAAGGATATATACGCTTAAGCTAAACCATTTCATGATCCTAAACTATGCTGCCATATGGTGGGAAACCTCCAGTGCTTGACTTTAACACGCCCAGACATAACCACGACTGTCAACAAAACATCCCAGTTTATGCACTCCCCTTTAACTAATAATTGGCTAGCCGTCAAGCGAATTCTCCGCTATCTTCGTGGCACAATGCATCATGGTCTCATTATTCGACCTTGTCACTTACCAACCTTGCTGGCCTATTCTGATGCTAGTTAGGGAGGATATCTTTGGGATAGAAAAAGCACAACGGGTTATATTGTCTATCATGGTCCCATATCATTTTGTGGTCTTCAAAAAAGCAAAATACAGCGGATTGATTGAGTACAGATGCAGAGTATCAAGCCCTTGCAACTGCAGCCTCAAAAGTTAAATGGCTACAATCACTGTTAAAAAAGGTTCGAATATAGCTCCCTGTGCCTCCATGGTTGCTGTGTGATAATGTTTTTGCCACATATCTCGTTGCCAATCCTGTTTTCCACTCGCGCTCTAAGCATCTCGAGATAGACTTCCACTTCGTTTGGAATGAGGTAAGACATAAATGTCTCCAGGTTTCATTCGTGTCCAACAAAGATCAGTTGGCCGAAATTCTCACGAAGCCCTTACACAAGTCTCGATTCCTTGACTTAAAGTCCAAACTTCCCGTCATTTCGACTACAAGTTTAGGGGGGTGACAGCTCCTTGTGAATCGGGATTCCATTCAAGCCAGTGGGATTTCCTTTCATTCAAACCAGCGTGATTTTCATTCATTCCAGCTTAAGCAATTCAAAGCCATTCAATCGATACCTGTAAATTAGCAACAATCAAATATTTTTGTAGATGGAAATGTACATAAGTTAGCTCCTATATTAGTTCAGTTATTTAGCTATATATATTGTAACCTTCGATACAATATACACACAAGAAATTCCAGACCAAATAACTCACAAAAACATGTTTTTCCAGGACAAAATCAAATGTGATTGCCTTCTTTTGTGCTTTGCTCTCACTCCATATTTTTGGGTCAAGCACAATAATGATGTTGATTGGTTATACAAGAAGTTGTAAAGGTTAGTTCAATAAATGGAATAATAATATTAAGCATGTTTAATAATAGGTTAAGACTAAATCCCCCTCTAATCGCTATAATTAATTTTTTGAAAAGTAATTTGAAAGTCTTTAACATTTTTTAGAATGTATTCTCGTGTATATATAATATCAATATAAATAAAATTTAATATTACTTTCTCTTGTTCAAATATTTTTAGGCGTGTTATAACATTTATTGTTTAAATCTTATATTTTTAAATAATAACAAATTGTATCAAGTTATGTTTTATTTATGTATAAAAATTTTAAATAATAAAATTTCAAAATGACAATTTAACACAATTAAATTATTTTTAATTAAGATCTACATAAATTACAATATATTTGATAGTTTATATATATTTCAATATATTTTACTGTTTATTTTACTATTAGTTTTAATTAATTTGTTATTCTTAATTCTAATTAAAGCATCAATTTCTTTAAGATAATTTATTTATCAAAAATATATAAGAATTTTATATCACGAGTCTTATATTTTTAATGGAGTTTAAAACATATTTTAAAAGTCCAAATCTCGGAGAACATTATTATAATTAGAATATTCCATTCTTATAATTCAAAATCATTAAATTTCATATATTGAAAGAATTATTAATTTAAATAAAAATCATAAAATATTAAGGATTTTCATTTCACTAATTAGTGTCTACCTTGATGCTGATGTAGGATGGCCCACTTCTTGAACATATCTCCAACATAATAGAAACTTAACAACAAATTGCATCTCCGACTTTGAAACTTTCTATTTATTTTCAAATATATTATTAACTTAAGTTAATTATTATTAAATTTTTATATACATTTTTAAATAAAATATCATGTCATTTCCTCAATTAAAACCTTTTAGATCTAGTTTCTTAAAATAGACTAATGATAAAAGCCCAATCCGATTTAATTCAAACAAATTCACACACATCATCAAAGTTTCAATCTTTCTGAACCCAACAATTCATAAGTTCTAACAAAGCTTTTATTTTATCATTGAACATAAACAGTTTCCCTTCTCTGCCAATGCCATCTTTCAGTCTTTAATTTTCTTCAAATTGTCCAAAGTCTCAGTCTTTTTCTTCTTCTGGTACTTGGGAAATTGGAGAACAGCCACTATTCATCTTCTTCTTCTTCTGACATCGTTGGAGAGCTGAAAACAAAAATAAAGATTTAAACAGCTCCTCGTACCTAATAGTGCAACTAAATGAATAAGAGAAACCAACTTTTGAGAAGAGGGTCAATGTCAAGTATTACATAGGAAAAGACAATAGCAAGGAAACAACTTACAATGGTGGCTAGGCGCTTGTTGGTACCATGCGAGCTCTGCTTCAGTTACTTGACACGCATGTCAACAAATAATTGGAAGATTAATAATGCTTAAGTTATCAAAAAATATTAAAATTCTTGTTTAGAAAAACATTTGAATATTTAATTATTTTTATTATAACAGTAGATTTTGATCATTTTCAAAAAAAATTAAGTAATTATATATGTAATTGGTGTCTAAAATATATTTTAGATTAAAAAAGAGTTAATACAAAAGATAAAATTAATAAAAATATACTTAAAAACAGTTAATTATGAAATAAAGAATCAAATACCTTCTGACATAATTTCGAGATGAGGTATCTCAGAAAGTTTGTACTTTCGGATTTCTTGTTGAAGAGCATCACTGTACTTTATATTCAATAATTGGAGCTTGGGGATAGTTGATGTCAGTAATCGGGACGGCAATCTCTTCAACTTTGGGCAGGAAAAGATAGTGAGTTCTCGAAGGCATGGCATAACTGCAGTTATTCTCTCCATCAATTGCTCATCAACGTCATCCCACTCCTCCCATTCCCAAGAAATCCAAAATTGAAGTACTTTCAATTTTGGAAATGATACGAAGAATGGTAATGGATCTTTTTCTTTTTCTATTCCCATAAATTCAACACCCACCCTTTTCACTCCCATATTTTGTAAGTAAAGCTTTTCAAGACACGACAACTTACCCAATGGAGGCAATTCCTCACAATGGAAGCAATTCTGAAGCTTAAGTACTCTGAGTAGATTTAGCTCCATTATCCAACTTGGAAAGAACGTCTTGCCTTCATACTCTTTTATGGCTAATATTTCCAAATCCGAAGGTGGCTCTAAAGCTTCAAGTAACTCTTCCTCATTTTCTTGCACAATATCTCTATCAAAACTCAAACTCAAATCGATGACCCTTTTTTTCTTCATAAGCTTTGCTTTTCTGGCTTCTTTTAGCTTCCTCACATTTCCCAACCCTCTTATTTTCAAACTTCCTCTAAGATTATTCAACTTCTCCATTTCAACAATCGAAAATGATTCATCCTCGTTCACGCTTACAATGAACACAGTTAACTCTCTGAGACGCCATAGATTTCCTATTCCTTTTGGAAGATATTTTATCTTACAGGAATCCTCAATATCTAAATACATCAAGTTAACTAGTTTTCCAATCCGTTGAGGCAGTTCTACTAGATTTTGACACCAGTTAAGAATTAATGTCTGCAAATTGTAACAATCACATAAAGTCTCTGGTAATTTCTTCAAATTTCTATTTTCAGACAAGTTAAGCCACCTGAGATGAACTAATCTTTTTATTGAAGATGGAACTTCTTCGATGCCACATTTGCTAAGGTCTAAAGTCCTTAGACATGTCAAATAATCAAATATATCCTTAACCGCATCAACATTCAATAATGATCTATATCCAACGAATTGAATGATCAAACTGCGTAACTTGGCAAAACCATAGATATATTTAGGGAATGGAGCATCATTTTCAATCATCAAAGTCAAATGACGAATATTTGCATTTGCATGTAAATAGTTTCTATTAAACTCTGTATCGTTTAGGGCCTCTATCATCAAGTACTCATTTTTTGCAAATGTTTGGGCTAATTCACTCTTCATGTCATGCAATATACAATAATCATCGTCATCGGAAGAAATTTGGAGCAAAGAATGTGCGATCAAATTATGATAATAAGTCTCACCAATTATTTCCAAATCTTCACATTCTTCTTTTTCCTTTAAATAACCTTGAGCCATCCACATTCCAATCAATCTTCTTTTTTCAATTTTAGAATCTTTGGGAAAGATAGCACAATATGAAAAACATTGCTTTAGTGACAATGGCAAATCATAATAACTAAGCTTAAGAGGATCCAAGACATCTTTTTTCTCCAAGACTCTCAACCATTCTTTTTCCGATTTTTTAAAGCGCAAAAGTCCGCCTATAGTGGTAGCAGCAAGAGGCAAACCCTTGCATTTATCAGCAATTCTCCGACCAATGCTTTCTAACTTTTGATGATCATCGTGAACAAAAGCAATTTGACTAATAATTGACCAACAGTCAACTGAAGTCAAAAGTCCTACCTTATGTATACTCTCAAGATTACACCCTATGACTGTAGCAACCCTTTCTTCACGTGTTGTTATTAGAATTGTACTTCCTGGCAAACCACACTCTAGATTTTTTTTCAATTCTTCCCATTGCCTACGATTTTCAATCCAGACGTCATCTAAAACAAGTAAAAATCTTTTCTTGTTCAGAACTTCACTTATCTCCTTTAACACTTCTTTTAATTCTTTAAAATCATACACAGTGGAAGAATCACAAAGAGATTCAAAACGAATTGCTTTTTCAATGCACATTTGATCAAAAGGCTTTGAGGCGCACACCCATATCTTCTTCTCAAAATGATTTTGAATTTCACTATCGTTATAAATTAATTTTGCTAAAGTGGTTTTTCCAATTCCTTCCAACCCCACAAGAGAGATGATATGGGGATTAGATTTGCCCTCCAGTATCTTTCTTTTGACCCCATCTTTTTCTTTGTCCCTACCTTTCACCTTTTGTATGTCGATGAAAGATGTGGTCTCGTGTCTCTCGATATGTTTATCAGTTTTTTGGGATGAAGTAAGTAGGTACGTAACTTTATCAGTTGCAATGTCATCTAGTCTTTGATGAATTTCTCTTATTTTGCGACCAACTACATGACGAAGCTTAACATCACGCCGAGTAAGGCAGCAAACGATAGAGAGTACCTTGTTCAACAGACGAATGGGATCGGAAGAGTGGTGTTGGTTTTGGAGTTGTGATGTCTGAATCCAGGTTTTCCACTCGTCTATCACATCGTCTATGTCATAGGAAACAGCTTTGAGATCAAGCAGCCAGTTCTTGACAGAAGCCTCCTTCACTTGCCGCTCCTCTGCATCGTCCAGGAGAGCCTGAATGGACTTGAAATTGCTCACAAGTTTCTTAACTTCATCGCTAACTCCAGTAACCAACTTCATCTCTTCTTTTATGGAACTGAGCATCATGGAATTTAGGTCCTCCACCACAGTAGAAATAATAGCATCAACCATTTTCAGTGATCAAGGGGATTGCAAAGGATTGTGAAAATTTAAAGGAATAATTGCTTGGTAACGGTCGTGACAAGCTAGGGATGGAAATTCTCCATTTATAAACTGTCAATAAGGAGGAGGTTTTTTTATATTAAAGATGATGAATTATTGTTTGTTGTCTGTTTCTCCAATAAACAATCAAAAGACATGCCGGCGTGATTGAGGCGCAGCTTTTAAGGAAGGAGTTCCATTATTGAATGCAGATCCGACGTCGAAAGTAAGTAGGAAGGAAGTGGGACTACCACTCGGGTCTACCGAGCCATTGAATAGACACATCAACTTTATATATAAAGGAAGCACGTGGATGTGATCCTCCGGCCCCATTTTTGTATACCTATTCTGTCCCATTTGATCCAAGCCATTTATTTTTATCCATAAAAATAAATGGCTTGGATCAAATGGGACAGAATAGGTACAAAAAAATGGAGACAGAGGATTTCAGGCCGTCGGTTACAGCTTGCACGCACTCTAGTCCAACTTTTGAGAAAATGGTAAATGATAAAAGGAAAATGCAAGAAAGAATTTAAGAGGTGCTTGATTAAGAGGTATAACTGTATAAGAATAAATTGGAAAAGAATAAATGGTAATAGTTGGTTATTTATTATAATTGATTGAATAGTTTTTTTTAAACCCAAGTTTTAGGTAATAGTCTATATTCTCTGTAAGAGAAATGGTTTTGATTCTTATCAATAATAATATTTTTAATTTTTTAATTAAATATATAATTAATTAATTAAAAATAACATCTAATAAATTAATTAAAATAATTATCCAAGATAAAATTTAATTAATTAATTAAAATCTAATTAAGATGTAATTAATTAAAATTTAATTAAAAAATAATTAATTAAAATGTTATTAATTAATTAAATTATAATTAATTAATTAAATTATATATAATTAAAATATTATTCATTAATTACTTAAAATATAAGCGGGTGACCAACATGCAAAATGTGCAGAGCCAATTTTTCCATAGGTTTCATCTAAGAGAGGGATTGGTTCTGACTTTTTGTAGTTATTATTGCTATTGCTATTATTTTGTATGGCTAGGTTAGACAATTATATGCGTTTGTGTTTATTGTCCAGAATGGTGTCTATGATGCTGCTTTTGGAATTGGATTGTTTAACTTAAGTTTATAAGTTCGTTGTATTTCTATGGTAGACATATGCAATTAGAAAGGAAAAATGTGAACTTTATGAAAGGAAAATTTGGAGTTGTGTAAAGGAGTATGCTTGAAGGTAAAACATCAACGAGTAGCTACTACACTATGTTGTGATTCTTAGTTATTCTGCGATCAAAAGGGTTGGAACACTTCTTTTTGTTATTTAAGTAGGTCACTCTTTATCTTCTGAAAATGTGAATGAGAACTCAAATTTTATACTAAAGCATGGTCTGAAATGGTTGATATCAAGCCACTGGAGTTGCTAAATCCCAATAAATGGCCTATACTTTACTTGCATAATTTAAATTTCAGCTCTTATCTTTTGTTGTCAACCCAATTATCAATCTTCATCCCACCAAATTAAGACTTGTGATTGATTAATTTTTTCTCTTTCAGTTCTTCTATATACTTTAAGTTCTATATATTAATATTATTATTATTATCATCATCTTTTTATTGAGTTTCTTATTAGTAATAGTTTTATCATCATCATCATCATCATCATCATCATCATCATCATCATCATCATCATCATCATCATTATTATTATTATTATTATTATTATTATTATTATTATTATTATCCTTATGTATTTATTGTAATTTTATTTACTTAAATATTTTGTGTGCCATTTTTACTTATTTACTATTTTAATCTGCATCACTATTTTCCTATCACATCTGCATATGAGTCTACCAGAAACAGTCTCTCTACTATGTAGGAATAAGGCTGCGTACTATCAGATCTCCCCAGATCCTGCTTCACTGCTGGACTTCGGACTGGGCGTGAGGATGATGATGATGATGATGATGGTGATGATGATGATGATGATATCATTTGCATTATCAGAGGAAAGTAAAATTGTATTAAACTATATTACTTGATTTTACTATAGCAATGGAATGGTGGATATTATAGTTGTGTAGATGAATTGCACAATATTTTGGATAATTAAACTATATTTTGAGCATATTATGTAACTAATGATATGTTAATGTAAGAAAATACTAGAGTATTTTTCTTCAAGAGCTATTGGAAAGGAAAAACCGCAATATACTTGATTCTAAACATTTTGTCATTATAAATAAGGTGCATAAGTTAAAAATAATCAATTAAAATATATTTGAAATTTGATATAAAACAAAATTTTAACAAATTTTTATGTCTCAAAATTTTTAACAAAGCAACCACCATTAATGGTAACGGTAATCATTCCTTCATCTTAACCAACTATCATAATTATAATAATTATATCCGTTCTCATTCCTTGTTATATTCATTCTTATTCTCGTTTTCATTGTCCTCTGTGAACCAAGCACCTCCTTACAATCATTGCAGCTCTGACTCGTACACCGATACCACCGCTCTTGTTAATCCATTTGCCCCAATCATCCACAATCTTCTGCCACTCAAATCCTAACAGGTTAAAGATAAATGGAGCATAGGACAAAAAGGTAGGGCGAGAGCGGATCTTCTTGCCTAATTCCTCAGGAAGGGCCAAAGGGGTCTGTAACTGTGCCTTACCAGGCGACTTGCAAAGTCACCGCCGACACACGCTTCATAATGACAGAGATTAAATAGTCCGAAATCCCGATGTCCGTTAATGTATTTTGAATAAAATCCCATTGGAGTCGGTCGTACGCTTTTTCGAGGTCCACCTTTATAGCCAAAAACTCGGTCTTCCCCTTCTTCTTTCGCATCGAATGTATGACTTTCTGAGCAATGATAATATTATCAGTTGTTTGTCTGCCTGGGATAAAGCTACCTTTTTGTCTTGTGCGTGGAAAGACTAGGACAATTGATTTAGAAACAAGTGGAACAAGGACTATGGAGACCGATAAAACTGAGCCCTACTGGGCCTCAGATATCCCATCTCTTCTTTGCAGGCGATCTAGTCCTATTTGCGGAAGCTGTGGATTCTCAAACCCATGTTATCGCAAGAACGCTAGAAGAGTTTTGCCAGGTTTCTGGCCAGAAAGTGAATACCAACAAAACTTGAATTTTCTTCTCTAAGAACGTTTCCCTAGCACTTGAGCGTAGGATCAGCCAAGCGCTACACATTTCTCATGCTAACAATTTGAGGAAATTTCTAAGAGTCCCATTGCTTCATGAGCCGACATCAAGACATACTTATCAACATATCCTAGATAATGAATGATAGAAACTTGCAGGATGGAGAGCAAGGGTACTGTCTCTAGTGGGAAGAGTTACTTTAACCCAGCCTGTGATATTGGCCCTGCCCACTTATACGATGCAAACAGTTAGACTTCCGAGGCAACTTTGTGATGATTTGGAGAAAATCATGAGAGAGTTTGTTTGGGGCTCAACGGGTGAGCAAAGGAAAATGCATCTAGCAAATTGGGAAATGGTGTGTCAGCCCAAAAAAGCGGGAGGCCTGGGCATTAAACGAATCCGCTCTTCCAACGATGCTTTATTAGCTAAGTTGGGTTGGGCGTTAATTACATAGCCCCAAGCTTTATGGGTTAAGATCTTAAGAGCTAAATATCGAGTTGACATGCATCATATCCCTCCTACAATAGAGAAGGTAGGGGCTTTGAGTATTTGGAGGGGATTATCTGCAATTTGGCAAGTAGTTCGCCAAGGTCTAAAATGGAAACAAGGTAACGGAAGGAGAATCCTCTTCTGGATGGATAATTGGGTAAAGGACTGGGAACCTCTAATCTATGTGGCAACCTTCCCAATCCCTGAAAGAGTCCTCTACACCTCTGTTGCACGGATTTTAAGAATCAAGATAGCACCTGGAAGTGGAACTTGTTCCAGTATTACCTCCCCTCCTCAGTTTGCCTGGACATTGCAGACATCCCCATTACTACAAATAGCACAGTGGAAGATACTTTCCAGTGGGGACAAACAGCACATGGACGGTTTACAGTGGTGTCAACATATGAGTTAATTGAAGGGAGTACCATCGATGAAAATAATAGCCTCTGGGAATTAATTTGAAAATGGGCAGAGCCCCAACGGATTAGGGCATTCCTTTGGTTACTGGCCAAAGGAAAACTGATGACTAATCAATAAAGAGTGACTCGTCACATTGCTACGGATAGCAGGTGTCAAAACTGTGGATAAAAGGAATCAACTCTACATGCCATTAGGGATTGTCCGAGAGTTAAAACCTTCTGGGCAAAATTTCCCCCGGAAATGGTTGATACGGACTTCTTCCTACAAAATGAGGTTTGTGTGGTGGGTGAAATCCAATCTTATGAAGCACCATCAGGTGAGGCAGTTTGACTGGGCTTTCCTATTTGGAGTAGCCTGCTGGTTTTTATGGCACTGACGAAACAAAAGTGTGTTTGATTCTGACTTCGTTTGGTCGGAAGAAGGCGACAGAGCTGTCATAGAGTACGTAGAATGGATAGAACGAGTAAGGGTAGTAGAAAGTTGTGTGTTTTCAACATAAGGATTACCCATGGGTAGCTTAGTTGGGTGGTTTAGTTATAAACATCTTGTCTTCATTCAATACATATTTATCTGATGAGCATTTTTTGGTGACAGGTACCCGTGGATTAATCCAATGAGATTGAGAGGTGCAATTTCAGCACGTTTATCGTAAAAGGAACCAGTGTGCAGACCATCTGGCCTCAATCGTAGCCCTAGTCAGCCAATAAATGCATATTCTCCTGGAGCCTCCGATGGCTATAATGGAGCTCATTCACCGTAACAAGCATGGAGCATTGTACCGCAGAACTATGCGCTAGTTAGCTTGTAGTTGGTTTTTGGGTTTTTTTTCCTTTGTACAAAAAAAAGATAAATGGAGCATAACAACCAAGAACCACAGCAAGAATCTGAAAAGTATATAAGATGTTGATTCAGCAGCTGTTCCCATATACCAAATAACTTGTGAGCAATATCACGACGTCTAAGGGAGCGCTTGGTTCATAGAGAGTAATGAGAATGAGAATAGGAATAAATATAGTGAGGAATGAGAATTGATATAATCATTATAATTAAGATGGTTGGTTAAAATGGAGGAATGATTACTATTACTTTTGAAGGTGGTTGGTTTGTTAAAAATTTTGAAAATTAAAAATTTGTTAAAAATTTGTTTTATATCAAAATTCAAATATATTTTAATTAATTATATTTTATGCACCCTATTTACAACGAGGTTCAAATTGCTCACGATGCTAGACAGATCTCTCTTCACCTTGTCCCAATGTGGCTCCGTCAATGTATTCGCTGGAGATCCGAACCCGCTTAATACAATGAAACCGTTTGAAGTACTCGGAGGAGGAACCGGTGGAAGCTGTAGGATTGTTTTTGGTTGTCACAGACGAGAAAGGTAGGTAAGAGAGTGAAGACAGTGCTCACAGTCGCAGGCAAAACTCGCACCAAAAAACTTGAACAATGACTCTCATTCCTCTAGTAAACCAGAGGAATAGAGTATTACCGTAAACCAGGGAATGAAGATGTTACCTCTATAATGATGGGTTGATACCAAACATTACTTTTCAAAGCATACCCATACCTTTTGTCCCATACCCCCCAAACAAGCCTACCCTAATCCTTTCACAAAGTGGGTCCGCGAGTACATCCTATCGTTCACAAGACACAATATGACACAAAATGAGGTGGTCCGTGAGTACATCCAATCGTTCCCTGCAAAATGCACAGGACACAATATGACACAAAATCAGCTGGTCCGTGAGTACATCCTGTCGTTCTCTGCAAAATGCACAGGACACAATATGACACAAAATGAGGTGGTCCGTCAGTACATCCTATCGTTCTCTGCAAAATGCAAAAGACACAGTATGACACAAAATGAGGCCCCATTTTGTGTCATATTGTGTCTTGTGATTTCTCCCGCCGGACCACAAAACTACGCCCAATGCCTCTGTATTTTGTACCACCGTGCAAGATGATTCGTCGAAAATGGTGAGCTCTTGTCCCAAGGGAAAACGTAAAAGAGACTGCAAAACGCTGAAGCTGCATCATGACTATGTGACCTATTGCTTTTTGAATCCTCTCTTTAGTCCAGTTTCCTTAAGGATCTGGGGATATATGAAAATCCGTTAATTTGATAAATAAGATTCATAAAAATTGGATAAATAAGATGGCTTGAAAGTAGGAAGCAGGGGAGGGTCTATTCGATAAATGAGATTCATAAAAATTAGATAAATAAGATGGCTTGGAAACAGGAAGCAGAGTAGGGATAGAAGATCTGTTCTCATTTCCTTAATCATGGGTAAGGTCATCAGAAGACCAAATCTGAAGAAGGGAATGGGAAGCCATGTGGTTGATTTCAACGGATTATTCCCCCTACTCCTTGCTACCTTGATTATAGAACCCTCCAAGCCACTTAACGACAAGTAAAAGTAAAGGTCATCAAAAGACCATCCTGAAGAAGAGACTGGGAAGCCATGTGGCTGAATTTCAACGGATTATTCCCCCTACTCCTTGCTACCTTGATTATAGAACCCTCCAAGCCACTTAACGACAAGTAAGTAAAAGTAAAGGTCATCAAAAGACCAATCTGAAGAAGAGACTGGCAAGCCATGTGGCTGAATTTCAACGAATTATTCCCCCTACTCCTTGCTACCTTGATTATAGACCCCTCAAGCCACTTAACGACAAGTAAGTAAAGCTTGCCATACTTTTATGCATAAAGTGTAAGGACAGCCAACTGCATGATAATGTTAACAAAGTTTTCTTAGTAAAATCTTCCAAGCAAGCAAAACCACCG
>JAOTAX010000196.1:30724213-30736275 GCA_025629825.1 Erythroxylum guanchezii
GGAAAAGCCCATTGCATTACACCATTTTAGACAGCAATCGGGAGAGGCCCTCCATGGCAAGGGTAAAAAGGTAAGGGAAAAGGGGATCCCCTTGTTGAATTCCCCTGTGAATTGGAAAAGGTTTGGTAGGGATGCCATTAATGAGAACGCTCAAAAAGGGCATTTGGATACACTGGGAGATCCAATGACAGAATATGGGAGGCAAGTCGATACACTGCAAGCAATCCCTCAAAAAATCCTAACCGATTGTGTCAAAAGCTTTAAAAAGATCAATTTTCATGGCACAATTGTTAACCTTTTTGCCTGTGTGGTATTCCCCCATCAATTCCTGAAGCAACAAAATATTGTCTCCAATACTCCTTGACGGTAAGAAGGCCCTTTGCTCCTTACTAACCACCTCGATCAAAACTCCCTTCAGACGGTCTGCTAAGAGAGAGGCTATAATTTTATAAATAGTGTTACAGCCGGAAATCGGTCTATAATCAGTGATCTTCTCAGGGCGCTCCTTTTTAGGAATTAAACTGATATAAGTGTGATTAATTTCCCTTAACAATTTACCAAAGGAGAAGAACTCAAGGACTGCTTCCGTGAGTAGTTGTCCAGTGATAGGCCACGTTTGTTGAAAGAACCCGACTGAATATCCATCGGGTCCCGGTGCCTTGGAGCTATTAAGATGAAATAAGGCCTCCTTGACTTACAATGCAGTGAACGGGGCATTTACCATGTCAATAGTTGCCTGATTTGGAGTAAAATCCAATACATGTCTGATCCCAAACTCATTCCGCCTCGGTTCTTCATTACGACCCATGAGTTGGATGAAGAAATCCCTGACATGAGCAGCCACTGCCTCTTGACCTCTCCATAAATTGCCATCAGAATCAGATAACTCAGTGATAGTGTTCTTGTTACGACGGGCCAGGATTGCTGCATGGAAAAATTTTGAATTGCAGTCACCCTCCCTAAGCCAAGTTTGTCGTGATTTTTGCCGAAGAATGGAGTCATGTAATGTCAAAGCCTCTTGATATTTATGCATGCTATCAACTTCAAGGACCCGCAGCCTGTCATCGAAAGGGTCTCGATAGCACTACTGCTGCACTTCAGCCAAATGAGAACCCAGCTCCTGGATATTAAGTGTTTGCTGCTTACTAAAATGTTTAATCGTTGTTTTCGCTAAATTCAGTTTCTGTATGAATTGATAGCTCTTGAAACCATGAACCTCAACCCTCCAAATTTGGGCGATCAAATCCATGAACCCTTAAGCCCGAAGTAAGCCATTGAAAAACCAGAAAGGTGCTCCAAAACATCGAGTAGCAGTGTGATGCTAAATAATAATAGGTGTGTGATCTGAAAAAATCAGATCACCAAACATTACCGAGTCAAGAGGGAAGGAGTGAAGCCAATTAGTGTTTACCAACGCCGGATCCAGTTTCTTCCGAATATACATATCACCTCGTTGTTTGTTTTCTTAAGTGAACCAGCGACCGTTGCCTCTAAGATCAACCAAATCAGTATCACGAAAAAGCTGTTGAAGTTCACTACCCGAACCACCGTGAAATCTAACTCTGCCCTCCACTTTTGAGGAGTTAAGGCTACAATTAAAATCACCGGCAACCAACCACGGGCAAGTCAGTCCAGATTGTAAGTGCTGCAGCTTCATCCAAAGTTTAGCTCGTTGGTAGGCAAAATTGGCAGCATAGAGAAGAATAACCATGTATGGAGCTTTGCCTTTTTCTGTACAGCAAAGATGTATGAATTGAGCTCCCATCTTAAGCATTTGAACATCTACTTTCTCAGAGTTGTACCAGCACAAAATACGGCCATTGTAATGGTAAGCATGATTGGTGAAAAGACGCCACTGAGATCCCAAAAAGGACAAACCCTTCCGATCTGCTGGATCTTTTATTTTAGTCTCCAACAGTCCTACCAAAACAGGGTTGTAGGTTGCAACAATCTGTTTCACCATCATCTTTTTGAGGGGATCATTCAGTTCCCTCGTATTCCAAACAAGAATGGACATCATTAAAAAAGGCATTCAGGGGAGATGACCCCCTTATGCTTTTTCTTTTTGGCTTTCTTTTTAGTCACGGTACTCTTACCCTGTCTGGATGAATCTGGAGGAATTTCCACTTCTTCTGGTGTAGGGGCTGAATATGGATCCCGCATTGACTCCTCTTCAGCAGGATTGGTGGCTGAAGGAGCTTCCCCACCTGAAGAGGCTATCTCCTGAGCTAACTCTCCTTGCTCCACCTGGTGCGTGACGTCAGCTGAAGTTTGAGCCACCCCATCAGCATGGTCAACTACCTCGATAGCCATTTGCCTAGTGCATTCCTCCAATGAACTGCCCTTCAGTGAATCCTCTGCTGGTGTACCCCCGGAGGCCTTGGCCAAACCTTCGTCAAGCTCACAAGGCTGAACCTGTCCAGTGCTAGGCTGTGGATGCTGCTCAGTGGACTGAATGGTGCCTCGGACTAAATCCTCCGACCAACCTGTCAAAAATTTATGTCCCGTCGGAATCCACTTCTTGCTCTCCACCTGTGGTTTCCAAGGATAGGAGAGTGGGATGCTATCACAAATTAGCTCACCAGCCGCATCTAAACGTCGAATGGTCACCTTGTCCGGGAGCACAGTATTCTTAGCTACTTCGATACAAATTTTTGCATAACCGATCCTGTCCATGGTGGCTGTTTGAGAGTCCAAACAAATTGGCTTACCAATTCCACTGGCTAGATGGCTAAGCCCCTCCAATGTCCAATACTCTAAAGGGAGCCTATGAAATTGTATCCAAATCGGTATAACCTCAATAGAGCTTCGATCCAAACTCATACCTGGTCGCCATTGCCGCAAAAACAGAGGTTGGTTACCGATGTGCCACGGCCCAAGTTCAAGAATCTCAGTGACATTGGCTTGCGATGAAAACTTGAATAGGAACAATCCGTCGTCCAGAAGCATAGCCTTTTCAAAGCCTTTCTTACTCCACCTAGCTTTAGCCTAGGCATTAACAGCCGGAAATGCTAGACGTTTACCCCAAAAAAAACCAACTAATGCATTGGACCAAGCTTTTGCGCCAGCCCGAAGAAGCTCCACCGGAGGGGAGATAACGCCATTATGAATCACGTGAGGATGGTGTGTAAGCATACCTCGGTGGTGCTGGACCGCAACCTTGTCTCGCCATGTACAGCTGTCTGAGGCCCGCTGAGTCGGAGTAGATGCCAAGACACTAGCAGCAGTAGATCAGCGTTGGTCAGGGGAAGGCGCAGAGGTGGGAGCTTCCAGCAACGCCGCCGATTGAGATCCATCTCCGGGAAGCAACGCCGTAGCCGAAGCAGCTACCAGGGAGCCAGAGTGGGAAGAAGGGAGGGGTGGAAATGGGTCGAAAGGAGGCGTCGGGTCACCCATGGTGATGGGTGCTCGATAAGGAGGGTGGATTCTTAGGAAAAGGACGAAAATCCCAAAAGTTACAAGCTGGAAAAAGTGGGGAGGGCAAAAGAAAGGATGGGCATAAGGTTGTTATTATATACATTATAACTTCAATCCTTCTATTTTATAAGACTTACAAGATCAACAAGATTACTATCTAAGTAAAGAAATAACTGGTTAGATTGATAAAAATTAAATAACTGTCTACAGCTCCCTTTACCTCTGCAACATGAATATGTAACATTCTGCAATATAAAAAGTTATATTAACTGACATATTTTTATATAATTATGAAATAATATTTTTTGATTTTAAAATATTACAAAAATTTCACTTCCTATATCAAGTTAACATGCCATGTAGGAATTAGGATATGCTACTGCACATTAACTAACATTTAAAATTAAAGATTTAAGAACTAACATGTTCCATTAAAAATGTGAAAGATTAGTGTGGATTGTTAACATTGAGGGAACAATATACACCTTAAATTAAATAACAAGATGAGCAAAATTAAACTTTTTAAATGGATAGGATTAGTTCCAAATAATAGTGAAGCATAACCAAGAAGTGGAGGAGGAAATGAAAACATGGTTAAAGAAAAAACCATTATATGTAAAAGAACAAAACATTGATTTTATTAACACATGTTGTAATAGCTGTTACTTGTTGACCTTGTCTTCTAGTGTATTGTTATTCAGTTCCTAAATTTATGGTTTGTTTTAGATTTGTTTTAGTTTGAGTTTATCTCCACTTTTGTAAGAGCCTTTACAGAAATTTTATTGTAACTCTTGTATATTTATTTCTTCTCTTTAATTGAATACAATCATCCTTTTCAACTCATATTCTGTTTTTGTTTATATGGTATTAGAGCTCCATTCTTAACTCTTGTGAGTGCGATCCTCTGACTATCTACCCACAAAATGACCACCAACGTAAATGTCATAAATGTTGATGCTGCCAATAGCAATACTACAGTTGTCCAATTCAATCCAGTATCTTAGTTACCAATAAAACTTATTGGCAGCCACAACGTTCCAACTTGGAAAGCTCAAATCTCCATGCTCATGCATGGACATAATTTGTTTGTGCATCTCGATGGAACATCTCCATCTCCCTCCCTCACCATTACCTAAGACAATCGGCAAATTGAAAATCCAAATTTCAGCATTTGGTTCCGCCAAGATCAACTGATCCAAAATGCTATTATGGCTTTTGTAGATTTGACAATTGCTCTAACTATTGCTGCGGCCTCCACCGCCAAACTTGCATGGGATTCTCTTCACACATCTTATGCAAACAAGTCCCAAACTAGAATTTTTAGCCTTCGTGATCAACTTGCTCATCTTTTTAAAGAAGCATGACCTGTAGCTGATTATCTTCATCAAATCAAGTCTCTTTCTGCTGAACTTGCTACTACTGGTGCCCTTGTCTCTAATGATGAACTAATTGTCAAAATTCTCAGTGGTCTTGGACCAGAATTTTGTGAGATCTCTGTTGCAATCCGTGCACGAGAATCGATTATCTCCTATGAAGAGTTGCATGAAAAATTGCTTGATTATGAGCTCTTTCTCAAACATGAAGAATCCAAAAAGATGCCCACTCCAATCACTACTACAATTGCCACTCGTTCAAAGCCCAACAATTCCAGCAATCGTAGTTCACGTCGCCTCAACACCAACAGTAGCAGTAATACCAACCACAAATTCTCTCAGTCTCGCTCCACAAACAATCATCAAAATACCTCTACTCAATGGCATCATGGAAACAATAATTCCAACACCACCTTCATTCGCTATCAATTATGCAATAAGCAGGGTCATACTGCCAATGTTTGTTGGTCTCGATCTCATAATCATCTGGAGGCCAAGGCAACCTTTATCTCTGGTGTATCATCCTTATCTAATCAATGGATTCTTGACATTGGAGCTTCTCACCATGTGACCACTGAGTCTAACAATCTAAAAGAGTACAATGGTTCAAAAGGCATAGAAATGGGAGATGGTAAAACTATTCCAATTACTCACAGTGGATCTACACAATTAATGGCATCAAACAGTATCTTTAAATTATCAGATGCTTTATGTGCACCTGAAATTAAATGCAATCTTGTCTCTGTTTCTAAATTTTGTCAAGATAGTCTTACTTCTATTGAATTTTTTCCATCTGCTTTTTGTGTGAAGGACTTGAACACGTGGAATCTGTTGGTTTACGGTCGGAATAGAGATGGACTTTACGAGTGGCCTAACTTCACTGCCAACAAGCCTATTGTCAACACCACCAAAAAAACTCCATCTTGTCGTACTTGGCATAATCGTCTTGAACATCCTCACTCTCAAAATTTTAAATTTATTCTCAATAAATTTTTTTTGCCTGCTCTCCCTCAAGACAAATTTACCTTTTGTAATTCTTGCTGTTCGAATAAAATTCATCGGTTTCCATTCACTCCTTTGTCTCTCACCGGTGATGCCCTACTCAAAACTTTATTTAGTGATTGATGAGGTCGTCCATCACCCATTCTTTCTATTTACCAAAAACGATATTACTACATTTTTGTTGATCAACACACCAAATACATATGGTTGTACACTCCTTAATATAAAAATGAGGTTAGAGATATTTTCTCCAAATTTCATTCATTAATGGAAAAATTTTTCGAGAATAAAATCATGTCTCTCTATACTGATGGTGGAGGAGAATTTAAAAGCTTTGATCCCTACCTTCTTTCCAATGGAATTGAGCACTTAATATCACCTCCTTATACCCCACAAAGAGTTGCCATAGCCGAACGTCGTCATCGACACATCATCGAAACAGCCAAAACCCTTTTACATGAAGCTTCTCTACCCTCAAACTTTTGGTCCTTTGCCTGACAACATGCATTATATCTTATAAACCGATTACCCACACCCCTTTTAAACTTTCAATCTCTTTTTGAAAAGTTATTTAGAGTCCAACTTAATTATCATTCTCTCAAAACCTTTGGCTGCATTTGTTATCCTTGGATCAAACCCTATACCACACACAAAATAGAATCTAAATCCACACCTTGTGTTTATTTGGGCTTTTCACCAACCCGTCATGCTCATCAATGTTTTGATCCCATTAAATCTAAAATTTATATTTCACGTGATGTCCACTTTATTGAAAATACTTTCCCTTTTCAATCCATCTTTTCTAACATTAAACATAAATATTCTTCTTTCACTTGGGAAATTACAGATGGTAACTCACCACCTTCACCTAACCCACCTGATTCACCAGCCCTGTTTCCACTCCCGCCGCCCATCTTCATTCGACAAACCAGCACATGCCATTAACCTACTTCATCTATCTCTTCCGGCCACAATCTGGCGAGTTTCACGGGTTCAGGTAAGTTACTCTCACCTTCTTTTAATTTCCAGCCTACACCTCAACAAATCTTACCTACCACATCTGCTAACAATCGACCCCTTCTTACCTATCACCGTCGACCTCTAACTCACTCTCCAAATACCAATTCCACAATATCGACAGCTCCCACCCAAGCCTCTTTGCCTCCAGCAACTCACCGTCCCACCACCAGATCCCAAAACAATATTTTTTGCCCTCGCAAGCCCTTTGATTACCTTGCTCATGTTCCTGTCACACCAACCCCTCACATATTTAAGCAAGCCCAACAACACACTGAATGGAGATCAGCAATGCAAGTTGAATTTGATGCCTTAATTTAGAATAAAATATGGGAATTAGTTACCTTGAATTCTAACAATAATATTGTTGATTGTAAGTGGATCTACAGGATAAAAAGGAAAGCTGATGGTTCTATTGATCGATTCAAGGCAAGTCTTATAGCCAAGGGCTTCACCCAACATCCTGGCATTGATTATCACTCCACATTCAGTCCTGTTGTCAAGCCTACCACAGTCCGCATACTTCTTTCCCTTGCTATCTAAAATAATTGGGTGTTGAATCAACTAGATATAAAGAATGCTTTTCTCCAAGGCACACTTGAAGAAAAAGTCTTCATGAATCAACTACAAGGGTTTGTAAATCCTAATCACCCAACACATGTTTATCAGTTACGCAAGGCCATCTACAGACTTAAACAGGCTCCTCGTGCTTGGTACAATGAGTTAACATCACATCTACTTTCCATGGGATTTGTCAAATCCAAATCAGATCCATCTCTTTTTGTTTGTCATTGCTCCAAAGGTATTGTGTATCTACTTGTTTATGTGGATGACATAATCCTTACTGGTACTGATCCTGAGATAATTAAACGTGTTATCTCATCTTTGGCATCCCGTTTCTCTCTCAAAGATCTTGGTCCATTGACATCCTCTCTTGGTGTTTAAGTTCAACGTGATGCAAATAGTCTGCTTCTTTCACAGAAAAAATATATTTCAGAACTACTTAATGATCTCAATATGCATGAATGCAAAGGTGTATCAACTCCTATGAGCTCTACTCAGAGTCTTTAACTCAATGATGGCACTCCTTCACCTTAACCAAATGAGTACAAACAAGTGCTTGGCAAGCTTCAACACTTGTCGTTTACTCGAGCTGATATCTTATTCTCTGTCAATAAGCTCTCTCAGTTTATGCATGCCCCATCTGAAGCTCAGTGGAAGGCTATTAAATGTCTCCTCCGTTACTTAAAAAACACAACTCATCATGCTCTTCAACTTACTACTAGTAAGAATCTCCATTTATCCATGTACTTTGATGCTGATTGGGCTAGCAATCTCAATGATCGGTGTTCAACCACAGGTTACATTCTCTTTTTTGGTCCTACTCCTGTTAGTTAGTCTTCAAAAAAACAAAGAATAGTTGCTCGATCCTCTACCGAGGCAGAATATCGAGCAGTTGCAAGTGCTCTTGATGAAACAACATGGGTTGAAAATCTCCTTAAAGAACTTGATGTTACTCTTTCTCAGCCATCGACAATCTATTGTGACAATTTAGGAGTTAAATACTTGTGTCATAACCCTGCCCTTCATAGTTGCATAAAGCACGTGACTGACGACTTCCATTATGTTAGGCAACACATTCAAAATTAGCAGCTTTATGTCACTCACATATCCAGTTCAGATCAGATTGCTGATACACTCACAAAACTGCTTCCCAAAACTTCTTTCCATTGTCATCTGTCCAAGCTGTGTTGTTCCTCACCATCTAGCTTGAGGGGGGTATATTAACACATGTTGTAATAGCTGTTACTTGTTGACCTTATCTTCTGGTGTATTATTATTCAGTTCCTAAATTTATGGTTTGTTTTAGATTTGTTTTAGTTTGAGTTTATCTCCACTTTTGTAGGAGCCTTTACAGAAATTCTGTTGTAACTCTTGTGTATATATTTCTTCTCTGTAATTGAATACAATCATTCTTTTCAACTCATATTTTGTTTTTGTTTATAGATTTAAGTATATCTATATATATAAATTATGATCAAATTACAATAGGAAATATAGAAATATAGTAATTTATACTTATAATCTCTAATTTAACTGTGTGTAATATAAATATAAATGGGTAGCTAATTCAGATGTTAAAAGGATTGGTTAAGCCAGGGAACTTTACATGAGAAATCCAAGTATATGGTCAAGTTTTTAGTCAACTTAGAGATTATAAGAAATACATCTCTGGTACTAATTAATATAAATATTAACTGGTTAAGGGGATTAGATCTCTTGTTCTGGTTATGATATTCCTATCATGTTCCATTACATCTTATTCACACATTTATGTGGACTTTATATAAATTTATGGATAAGATCTAAATAGAACAGGGTTAGAACACCATAACTAGAACAAAAGATTTGATGTGTCGGCAAAGTCAATGGACATTAAATGCAATTTAATGTATCATAATGTAAACCTAGTTACTAATTAATAATTGTTGCCTGTCTTAATAAACGAACTACAAAATACTAGGCTAAGATAAGAATTGGAATTAAGTATGTCTACTAAAAAGTATTTATCTATAGTGAAAGCCACGATAATTGATGATGCAACTTAATTAATAGTGTCCATTAGTCAAATGCCGGCACGTTACCATAAAGACCAACTTGTAAGGTGGATGGAATTCTTTTTTTGTTTTTTCGTGAAACGAAGAAGGATGGACGTATAATTATTAAAGAACTTATCCAACTACCGTTGACTTGTCCGTATGTTCATATAAACTATAGGGCTTGAAAAATCTAAGATCCAAATGATTTCTCATGCCTTCTAATTATTTAAGACTTTTTCTATTGATGTAACTTATAATTTTATAACCCTGATATTTTCAAATATGTTTATTATTTTTTCTGTCTACATAATCTCTCTTTTTAACCACTACTAGCTTAGAATTTAACAAACAGTGATGGATGATACCCAATATCTTAAAAATTAGATAAATATAAGAGGTTTAAGATTTAAATTTTCAACTAGTATTAGAACTTGTTATATAATAAACATTGAATATTTTAAAATAGGATTGAAAAAGGACATTATCCCATCAGTATATAATAAATATTAAATAAAAATGAAGATTTTAAAATATAATTGAAAAAGGACTTTATCCTTGTCCATAAAAAATATAAGATTTAATTAAAGAAGAATGTTAAATAAAAGCCTATTGGTTTAATCTGATGTATGAAAACAGGTTAATATACAAAAACTAGCCAATTAGTTAATAAACCATGACAATTTTTGATAACAAGTGTTATTTAGATAAATCAAATCAGAAATTAGGTAGGTTTAATGTTTTTATGATCAAACAGACCAAACTAGTTCAATTTTTTAATCATTGATTATATCATCCCCAACTATATCTATTACTTTTTTCTTTTGTTTTTCTTCTCTTCTTTTTTCAATATCACTATCGATTATCGTCAACAATTTTAATAAAGAAATATTTAATGATAGAGATGCATTCAAAAAGAGCCTCAAAAGAATTAGATAGTAGCACTACAAGAAAATTGTTAAATAGCGACGGAATTATTGTGACGGAACCATAATCGTATGTGAATTGCGACGGTACTCCGCATTCCGTCGGAATGTGGCTTGAAAAATGCGACGGTGCAAAAAGTCGTTGCTAAATTTGGAGGAAAAAATTCGCGAAAAATTCTAGCGACGGAAAAATTCCGATGCATATAATTCCGTCTATAAATAGGGACGGAATCCACATTCGGTCGGTACACTTGTCGGGGATATATTTTTTGCCGACGGAAAAAATCCGTCGGTATGGTGTAAGAAGTCGTCGTGAAATTAGGTTCAGGAGCTTAATTCTATGACGGAATTTTTTATTATACCGACGGAGTTGTTCCGTCGTGAAAATAAATTTAAATCGCGTCGTCCCTGCCCTCCTCTCTCCTCGCGTGGCGCCCGACTCTCCCCTTCTCTTTCTCTCCTCTCCTCCGGCGATTTTCGTCCTCCGCCGTGGTCCGACCAGCTGCTGCGTCTCCGACGACCACAAGCCCCATCTTCTCTGGCGAAACCTTGCCCCTCTTGTCTCTCCTCTGGTGGTGCTGAAGGTAAACCGTGGGTTATGCGTTTTTTTTTTCATTTTTTGGACTGATTTAATGGCTTTTATTTGTTTATTTAGGTTTGATTGATCTTTTGTTAGTGTTTTGCATTTAAATAATGGTGGAAACTGAGCGATTTGTGTGTTGATAGGGTTGAAATGGTTTTGCCCTCAAGGTGTTCGGTGGAATGCTTTACATGATTGAGATGGTTTAGGACAAGTAATTGCTTAAGCAGAATAATTCTTATAATTAATTTATTAAGAGATTACTGTCATATGTAACAAACAAATAAAGATTAGCATACAAATAAAAATTTGAATGTATATTATAAATTATGTATATTAAATAAAATTTTTTATAATACATAAGCCTATTTATGTTATATTTTGTTTGATTATTGCATTTAGTGGTTACATCATTTGAAAGGTAAAGAGAAAGATACTTTACAAGGTTTGATAATCAGTAAAATTTAATTAGTTAATATTAACAAAATTTCTAAACTTTAGACTACTTTAGAAATCTATTTCTTTTACATAAGTCATACTTCACTTGGTAAACTTAACCTAAAATTTCCGTTAGACTAATATGATGTACAAAATTTAGGTTGTTTAGATTTTCAATTTGGCAAACAACCTACTTTGTCTTGTAATGATAATGATCCTATTTCAATCAAATCATTCAACTTAATTCATTATGATATTTATGATCCTTTCCCTATTTTTCGGTGAGTGGAATTTAGTACTTTATATTATGTATTTATTATTATTCTCATTTCTCTTGAATTTTTAAGTTACCAAAAATGTATATTACTAATAAGTATACATTTTGCATATTTATAAGGCTTAAATTATAAAAATGCAAAATATAGTTGAATTGCATATTTACAAGAGTTTAACAAACAAGTAACTCTTTATACTGAGATAGAGTGATGTAAATAAATTTGAAAGTAAAAAATCAAATAATGAGATGATGGGTGAAAGTATGTTTATTGTCAATCAACATAAATATAATTTATTATAGGAAAATAATAAATTAATGAAGGAACGCACTAATCTGAAAGAGCTCTTGTCTAAATTTGCTAAGGATGGTAAAAAAATTAAATATCATGCTTTGATCCCAGAAGTGATCAATTAATAGGAATAACATTAGGCACAC
>JAOTAX010000196.1:30736375-30746439 GCA_025629825.1 Erythroxylum guanchezii
TTCGTCTTCCACACCAAGAGCGGCGACACATTAACTGTTTCCTCTGCAAGTATGGCTATAGCCAAAACGTTATTGAACGAAGGTGTCCAACGGCCTTCACCTGGTGGGGGAAGTCTTATTGTTTCAAAAACTTCGTTTGAACATGCCAGGACACTTCTCGAAAATCCAAACCTCGAGGACTCATTTACTTTTACCGACTCTCGTGTCACATGGAATCCGACGGAATAATAATATCATGCATTACATTATTAGACTAAGCTTAAAAGTTGTTTGTTGTGGTATCTGTATGAATTTGTTAAACACATTCATAATTATATAAGTGTTGAAGTTGATTTATTGTTGTTTACTTGTTTGTTAACTTTCAATGTCATTGCCTTATATGTAAATATATTGCGTAAACGATTGCTTTACGATTGTTATATTTATACAGAATTCGATAAATATTGTATTTCATTCATTAATATGGGACCTAAGAGACAACGTGAGGTTATGCGGCCGAGGATTAGAGGGATGTTCGGCAGGCAGCTGTGTCAAGGTGGATCGTCACAGTCTGCGACTCGCACTGACTCACCTCCTCCTCCTACACATCCTCCCGTTCCAGATGAGCCATCACCTGTTGGTACTCATGCCACACCATCCCCGACGCCAACTCATATATCATCCAATACCACAATAGGGGATGGAGGAGTTGCCCACCAGCTTGGATCTGTAGGAGATGATGGGCGAAAGTATATCACTGTTATCGATGACCAGTAAGTATGGCTTTAGCATTAATCACTGTTTCCTGTAGATCAAGCCTTCAGTTTTTCGGGCCATTTGTACACTACAATTACTTCTTGTTTTAGGTTCGTACTGTCTGGAATGTGTTCCAGACATATGACTGCCACTTTTAAGGAAAGGATTGAACCCGATGGATATACGTGGAAGAATATCGCTGAAGCTACTAAACAATTTTACTTTCAAAAGTTCGAGGTACAATAATTATTTATGTCATTTCTTTTATATATATATATAGTCTACTGATATATATATATATATATATATATATAGTTTAACATTAACTAACATATTTTTGTTTTATTCGTTAACCAGAAAGCATTTTTCTAGGACGCTGCTTTGGACAGGAGCATATATAAATTATGGGAGAGGCGGGCTCGTACACGTTATCACGACTTCATTAACGCGATACACAAGGCTGGTGCACGACCCCGCTTTATTTCGGAGGATACTTGGAGTCGTTGGCTGGCGTATTGGGCATCACCTGCAGCAATGTCCATCTCAAGACGTAACTCGGCCAACAGACGTGGAGACCCAGGTCAACAGAGTCTTCCCATACATACGGGAGGCTCAATAACTCACCAGGAGCATGCAGACAGACTTGTAAGTTTCTGCACTTTACACTAATTTTGTCAATATTTTACTTTGTTGTATTATGGATAATGATAATGGTATAAATGTCTGGTGCCACTTATGGCTGTGTTGAGTTATTTTCTTTATTTAACAGGGGGCAAATATCATACAAGTTGACGAACCTCTGCCGAAGTTTAAACTATTTCTAGTTAACATCTAACATTTTAGTTTTTTCATGTAGGAAAAGTCATTGGGCACCAAGCCTACACCTATTCAGTTATTTCTGCACACTCACACGAAGAAGCATGACGGTGTAACCTTCATCAGCAACCGCTGTCGAGAGCTGAATGTATGTCCAGTTAATGCATTTTATATATTTGTAAATACTGATCCCTTCCTTCCTATTAATGTTAACTTCACATATGTTATAGGATCAATTACAACAAACCATGCAGCTACAGTCTCAGGAGGAACAGCCTGTAGGCGAGACTCAGACGTATTTTGAGGCCGTGGGTGGTAGGGATCGTCGTGGCAGGATATTTGGTCTAGGTTTGTATGGGAACACATGTTATTCCTAATCTTCTATGTCCAGTACAGCAGCGTCCACTAGGCCAGCGAACAACAATGAAATCATCGAGCTTCGGGCCACAGTACAAACATTAATGGACAAGATAGCTCATTTAGAAGAGGGGTAGACAGAGTGGGAGGAACAACGGATGAGGGAGCAGGAGCAACAGATGAGAGAACAGATGGAGCTACGGATAAGAGAGCAGATGGACCTGATGGCAAAGATGAGAGAAGAGATTATGCAGATGGCTCAGAGACAACCGTTGGAACAGTCGAAGGGAAGTTCTGCAGAGGACCACCCGCGATTACCACAACCTTAGATAGTCGAATTCATTATATTTAAAGTACAAACATACAATTTATGTACACTTTAAGGTGTTTATTACCAATTTTATAACAATTGACATTCTTTTAATTCTGTACTTCTCATCTAATTTTCTGATTACACAAATATGTACCAATATACAAATTAAGTTAGTATGCACAGATAAGGGAACTCTTGAGAATATGCATTTAGCGGAAGATGATGATATATTAGTAGGTATACATATCACCGACGGATTACAAATTCCGTCGGTATATATAAACATTCTCCGATGGAATATACCATTATCGTCGGTACAAAAACCTGAATTACAAATGCCGACATAACCATTACCGTCGGTAAAGCATTGAACTTTTCGACGGATTATATTTCGGTCGTTAACGTTTACACTTACTTTTGTTATCGCTGTGAACGTACCGACGATTGTTCCGTCCCTAAATTATACCGACGGACTTATTCCGTCGGTGATTTTTGCATTTCACCGACGGACATTTAAATCAATGTCCGTCGCAACATTACAACAATGGATAATTTTCCGTCGGCTTTCCGTTGATAATATACCGACGGACTTATTCCGTCGGTAAATAATAGCGACAGCCTTATTGACGACGGTTTCTTCTTTCGTCGCTTTCCATCGGTAAATATAGTTACCGATGGAAATGATGATTTCCCCAACGGAATATACCGTTGGAGAACGTGAGTTCTCTTGTAGTGTAGGTATGAGTCTCTTTTTAGTAGACTATTGATGTAAAATTTGTACTCCAATAGTATTTATATTAGATAAATAAAAATATAATCTCTGTTTCACAAAATTTTCCTCTATATATAAAAAAAGACAAATATGAACTCCAAAGATAAGATCAAAACTAATTACACATCAAATTGTAGTTTTTCTTTTCCCCTCTACTAATTTTTGATCAAGCAAACATTATTGAAGGCTCAATTAAACAAATAGAGGAACGCCCACCAACCCAATATATATACTCCCATACTTGAAATTTTACCTATCAAACAAAAGAAAAATAAAAAAATATATAAAGTTTTAACCTTTCAATATCAATAGGAGCGAAGCTTCTACCCATATGAATGAACCATTTACCATCACCAACTATATCTATTATTTTTTCTTTTGTTTTTCTTCTCTTCCTTTTTCAATGTCACTATCGATTATTGTCATCAATTTTAATAAAGAAACATTTAATGATAGAGATGCATTCAAAAAGAGCCTCAAAAGAATCAGATAGTATGTATGAGACTTTTTTTAGTAGACGATTGACGTAAAATTTGTACTCCAATAGCATTTATATTAGATAAATAAAAATATAATGTCTCTTTCACAAAATTTGCCTTTATACATAAAAAAAAGACAAATATGAACTCCAAAGATAAGATCCAAAACCAATTACACATCAAATTGTAGTTTTTCTTTTCCCCGCTACTAATTTTTGATCAACCAAACATTATTGAAGGCTCAATTAAACAAATAGAGGAATGCCCACCAACCCAATATATATACTCACATACTTGAAATTTTACCTACTAAACAAAAGAAAAATAAAAAATATATAAAGTTTTAGCAAAGCTTCTACCCATATGAATGAACCGTTTACCATCACCAACTATATCTATTATTTTTTCTTTTGTTTTTTTCTCTTCTTTTTTCAATATCACTTTCGATCATCGTCAACAAATTTAATAAATATACATTAATGGTAGAGATGCCTTCAGAAAGAGCCTCAAAAGAATTAGATAGTAGGTAATGTAAAATTTGTAATCCAATACTATGAAAATAGTATATAAGTTTTTGGCCGGTGTAACTAAAGTTTTCCGTAATGTGCGAGTAACATACTTCTGTGAGAAATTTCACTCAAGGCTGTTGGGTGATATTTTACACTATTATGACAATTGACAGCCCAAGACATAGATCGTAGATAGATTGAAGTTCACTTTATATGCTAATAGTGGCAATTATGTTATTATCAATTATGTCGATTACCCAGTTATGTTACTTAGTAGTTAGTTGTTCTAATTTTCTCCTCCTATAACCTCCGTAGATAAATGTATTTAATATCCAGGTTATTAATTATCTATTTAATAACCTGGATATTAAATACATCTGATTATATAATATGTTATATATCAGACTGTGAGTAATTTATACTTATAAAAATCTAAGTAAACTTATAAACGCAGTTAAAAGAACAAGTTAAATTAGATTTGAAATCAACGAATCATTATTTTAAAAAAAAGATCATTTCTATTGACAAAACTTGTGCTCTCCCTCCACGCACACTTCGAATGCACCAGAAGCTTGTGTACTAATCGCTTAGTTGGGAATCTAAACCCAGACACCATGGATTTGATGGGATGACAATGGTGCACAGTCATCATTACTCACTAGTAGCTTCAGAAGTCCATATCTGGAATGTTCTAATCTCCAAATAATTTATATTACACCAAATGCAGAATGAAGGGAAGTTCAAAGAGGCTCTTGCATTTGCAAATGCTTGTGGAGCAATTTGTACAACTCGAAAAGGAGCCATTCCAGCCCTTCCAACCAATTCAGATGCTCTTGCACTCATCACAGTCTAAATAAGCCCAAAGAAATACATTTTCTTTCTTAATTCCATTCCCTTTTTAAGTTCATCATTCTAATCAATAAGGTTATGCTTAATTAATATTGATTTCATTTCCTTTTGTTGATCGGACAAACTTACACTACGCTATGTATTCTTATTCAAGTCATGCACCAGATTTTGGTTTTGATGATTAAGAATATAGTTTTTCACTCTATTGTGCCGTATTCCTTTCCTAAAGTTGGAAGGAGGGAACATAAAATCACGACCTAACAAAATCACGTCCAAGCCCATACTCAAACCCATAAACATAATTAACATTAATTTTAATATCATTTTGGCATAAAAAAATCTTAGCCTAATTCTCCAAACTTCTGCCCAAGCTCAAAACTCAAAATCATAATGAATACTAATTTTAATAGAATTTTGCGATAAAAAAGTCGAGTCTAATCCTCTGCTAATTCAGACATATTAATTTTCTATTGTTTAATTTCTATTTTTCTTTCAAATAAAGATAAATACCTGTTTGATATTAATATAGTTATATTTTTATTATTGATAATGATTATATATTAGATAAAACTTAAAGACAAATTATTGTTAATTAATTAAATTTCTTTTAGCTCTTATACAATATATATTAATAAATTTCAATAAAAAATATTTTATTTTATTAAAATAATTATTTTAAATTTTATTTAAAAGTTATTATTTAATTTTAATATATTTTAATTATTAAATCAAAATTTTATTTAAAATTTATTTATTTTGAAGATATTTTAAGTTTAATTATATTATTGATAATTATTAAATTAATTAAATAAATCATATTTTATCAATAATTAATTTTAACATTAAACATTTAATATTAAATTAAAATATTCATAATTCTTATTAATAATTAATATATTAAATAATATATATTTAGTTAATAATAAATCAGATTATAAAAATAAAAATAAAAAATTACTTTTTATGGTTTTTCATAAATTTTACTGGAACTTACAGAAACCAAAAACTTAAACAAACAAATAAAAATTAAAAACTAAAAACTAAAAAATAAATTAAAACAAACAAACCCTTAATTGACATTAATTTTACCATCTGAGTCTTTTGTTTTGATTATTTAAAGGAATTCTAATATGATGGGAAGAAAAACATAACGTCTCTAAATTATGTAATCGCTATTATATTATATTATATATCTCCAATAACCACTAATTACATTACTAATTACATTCTTAATTACATTGCAACCTATTAAATATCGTCCAAGAATCTCAAGTACTGAAACACTGTCAGCGAAACAGAAGAGATAACCCCATATAAGACTTACAATAAAACATAGGAAAATTAGATTCCTTTAATCAAATGAGAAATTAATAACTTTTTTGTACAAAGTGTTACACTCAATAGTTCCATCATCTTTTGATCCATTAGAAGATTTCAAAAGGAAGCTATTGAGTTTTACATGGAAATAATTACATCCAATTATGAATGTGATTTTTTACAAGAGGATTATACATTTGAAACACCTAATGTGTTACTTATGTGTCGTTAGGTTACATGCTCATGCCTCTTGATGAAACCTCTGATTCACCCTCCTGCAACTCCCTCTCTGAAGCTTCAACATTTTCCTATAAGACACACCAGCATATCTTAATCAGTTAGTAACTAGAATATAATGAAACTGTAAGTGGGATTATTCTACATGAGTGAGTAAACTAGACCGTAATCCTAATCCCAAACATAAAATCCATTGCACTACAAGCAATGACAATATTCTTGATGAAACCTGGAAATTGTTGTTAAATCAGAAGATCAAATTCTAAGAGATTTTAGAAAGCATGTGGGAGATCAGACCATATGAGTGTCTAGAACAATACCCCTGTTTCTTTCGATTTATGTTCTGCAAGGTACCGATCCAGTGCGCCGTCACCACGCAAAATTTTTCCACCACATCCTGGAGCACTTGTCGATCCTACAGACTCGTCATCAACTAAAACTGCATCTAACCTGTCACTTTCTGCTTTATCGTCGAGAGAAACAAAAAGAAAGATACAAACCATCAATATCCGTAGCATTCTTTATTCTTTTGGGCAGTGTATTGTAAACCAACGGAGAAACATAGAACTTGGTGGAGAGAATGTAAACCAATAGAGAAATAAACAACTTGGTGGAGAGAGGCGGGAACACCATCCTCCTTTTACTGCAATATATATATATCTCAAAGAATTAGGTTACACATGTGCAAATATGCGTATGTACAAAAATGCCCTTAAACTATACAAGGAATACAATTGCAATTAAGTAATTTCACCGATATCCCTTGATTCACATCCCCCCTCAAACTGATGTGGAGACAACATTAATTTGCTTACAAGAAAATCATGTCAAGCCCGAGTCATAGACTTCGTAAATAAATCCGCAAGTTGAAGCTTAGAAGAGATGTGAGGCAATGAAATGAGACCAGCATTAAGATGTTCTCGAATATAATGACAATCAACCTCTATATGCTTTGTACGCTCGTGGAACACAGGATTAGACCCAATACAAATAGCACTGAGATTATCACCATAGAGAGGTGTTGAACTAGGAAGATGAACCCCAAGATCTTTGAAGAGACCGTGTAACCAAACTATTTCACTGCATGTGGAAGACATTGCTCGATATTCGGCTTCGGTAGAAGATTTGGACGCCGTCTGTTGCTTTTTACATTTCCAAGAAATAAGCGAATCACCAAGAAATATACACCAACCTGTTGTAGACCGTCTAGTATCCGGACAACCGGCCCAATCAGCATCTGCATAAGCCCGAAGTTGAAGAGGAGAAGTAGAAGAAAAGAAAATCCCATTGGTACCTCTAAGGTATCTAATAATCCGATGAACCGCACTGAGATGGAGTTGGCAAGGTGAAGAAACAAATTGGCTAACAACTTGAATAGCATGAGAGATATCTGGTCTAGTTGTTGTACGATAAATGAGACTGCCAACTAACTGTCTATACAAAGTAGGATCAGAAAGAGGAGTACCTGCATTTTTAGAATATTTCACATTGAGCTCCATAGGGGTGTCAACTGCCTTAGCATTAGTGAGATTGGCAAGCTGAATTAAGTCTTGAGTGTACTTTCGCTGGTTGATAAAATAACCATGAGGAGAACTTTGAATTTCTAAACCAAGAAAGTAAATGACAGGACCAAGATCCTTCATTTTAAAGGACTGATTGAGCAAGTTCTTCAACTGTTCAATTCCTGTTGTATCATCACCAGTAATGAGGATGTCATCAACATAGAGAAGAAGAAATGTCATACCTCCTTTGTGAGACCTAATGAACAAAGAAGCGTCATATCCACTTTGAACGAAACCTGCATTAACCATAACTTCACAAAATCGATCAAACCAAGCTCGAGGAGTTTGTTTCAAACCGTACAAGGATTTTTTTAATTTGCACACAACAGAACCATCAGAACAATAACCTGGAGGAGGTTTCATAAAAATTGTCTCTTTCAAGTAACCATGTAAAAACGCATTCTTGACATCCATTTGAAAGATCGGCCAATGACGAATGGCAGACAAAGCTAGGACAACTCTAACAGTAGTCATCCGAATTACAAGGGCAAAGGTTTCTTCATAATCAATGCCATATTCTTGCTTGTATCCCTGAGCCACTAGGCGGGCTTTGTATCTGTCAAGACTTCCATCAGACTTCAATTTTACACTATAAACCCATTTACTACCAATTGCTGTGGCATTTTTAGGAAGATTAGTCATTTCCCAAGTATCATTCTCAACTAGTGCTTGTATTTCAGCATCCATAGCCTCTTGCCAACATGATTGCGAAGCAGCTTCCTTGTAGATCCTAGGAATTTATGTTGTGTCAAGAATAGCAGATAAAGAACTATATGATGAGTCAGCAAAACGGGAAGGTGGATGAGAGTTTCGTGCAGAACGACGAACAACATTTGTATCTACATCAGGTCTAGGGAAAACATATGAAGGTTCAGAAGAAACACTTACAGGAGGGGAAGAGGTACTAGGTGGTGAACCATGACTTGAAGAAGGAGGAGAAGGCGTGTTGGATGAGCTGTCAATATCTGGAGAAGAGCTAGAGGAGCCTGAAGTATCAAAGTCATGTAAAGGAACAGTAGAAATATTGTTTGAATCCACAGAAACAAAGTAAGGAACAGATTCAAAGAAAACAACATTTCTGGATATTCTAATTCAGCGAAGGTTAGGATCATAACACAAGAATCCCTTATGATTAGGACTATACCCCACAAATACACATTTTGCAACTTGACAAGAAAGCTTAGTACGCTCATGAGGAGGTAAATGAACAAAACATGTACACCCAAATACATGGAGATTGGAGTAATCTGGTGTACGTTTAAAAAGAACCTCAAAAGGAGAAGTTTGATTTAAGATTGGGGTAGGGAGACGATTTATGAGATAAATGGCTGTAGTAGCTGCCTCAACCCAAAAATGTGGAGGAACATGAGATTCACTTAAGAGGGTTCTAACAACAGTAAGGATGTGTCTATTCTTCCTCTCTGACACACCATTTTGTTGTGGTGTACCAGGACACGAATATTGATATAAAATCCTATTTGTATCTAAGAATTGTTTAAAGTCCCCATCAATATACTCACCCCCCGAATCAGATCGTAGTACCTTAATATTGTTAGAGAATTGAGTAGCAACCATAGCTCGAAAAATTTTGAAATAGGGAAGAACTTCAGACTTATTACGCAGAAAATATATCCATGTGTAACGAGTGTGATCATCAATGAAAATAAGAAAATACCGAAACCCCAACCGAGATGTACAAGGAGCAAGCCCCCAAACATCAGTATCCACAATATCAAAAGGAGCAATGGTAGTACTGGTTCTAGAGATAAAAGGCAAAACAATACTTTTATTTAAAGAGCATGTAGAGCAAGACTTGTCAACAGATGAAAGAGATGTGAATTTTGCATCTAACAATCTTGATCAAAACAAAAAATCAATTTTCTCATAGTTTGGATGGCCAAGGCGTTTATGCCATAAGTGCCAAACAGTATTGAAACCTACACTAGAAGAAAAGGCAGACAAATAATGTAAAGAATTTCCAGAATTGTGAGCAGGTTGATACACATCCAAAGCATATAGACGGCCCATCCTACGCCCCTTTCCTTTCACTTCCCCAGTGTGCAGGTCCTGAATAAGACATCCATTGCGAAAAAAAGAGACAACATTATCATCAGTATC
>JAOTAX010000196.1:30801974-30819253 GCA_025629825.1 Erythroxylum guanchezii
TTAGTGAAGACATCAAACTGCAGCTAGAGAATGACTTCATGAAATCTCTGCAAGCTGAGGTGAGTTGGGTTGGTGATTATTTAGTGGTTGCTAATGAACTTGTCATACTTCTGATATTCTGTTCTTTTCCAAGGACGCTGATGGCAGTGAAGTGGAAGCTATTAGACCACTTCCTTGGTATCCTGATCATCTTGCTTGGCAGTCGAACTTCTCTCGCATGCAATTGAGAAAAAACCAAACACTTGAGAAGTAATACTTCTAAATTACTACGTGGAAGTGTCACCGTGTTGTCTTTTTATTTGATTTTAGCTTGATGTCTAATTTGCGTATTATTAGCATTAATAAATAGATTGATTGTGCCAAAAAAATCATATTTCCAAGGAAACCTGATTGCTTTTTAGAAGTACCATTTGCCTTGTACATGGCTTAACCAAACAGATTCACAAGGTGTTTCCTTAATTTTGATGGTTTATCTTCTTAGACTATGATTGTTCTGGTCCTATTTTTCAGGTTTCATGAGTTCCTAAAACTAGAAAATGAAATTGGGAACATCACTAGGCAAGAGGCTGTCAGTATGGTGAGCAACTCTTTGTTCAAGTAAAATAATACCTGAGTATATCTACTGTCTCTGTATGCAATTTATTGGATTTCTTTTCACAGCTATTTAATTGAATTGAATGTTTGTGATGCAGGTACCTCCCCTCTTCTTGGATGTACGTCCAGACCATTTTGTACTTGATAGTAAGGAGCTCATGCTTTCTGACATTGTTCATCTCTTTATCTCTCTCTCTTGGTACCTTGCAATGCTCTAATTGATCTAATTTTTTCAGTTCCTTCTATGTAGTGTGTGCTGCTCCAGGGTCGAAAACATTCCAATTGCTTGAGATTATATATCAGTCTATGGAATCTGGATCACTCCCTGATGGAATGGTTTGTTCTCCTTTGTATTTTTAACCTTCCTATTTGTTTATGTGTACAATTATGTTATTCGATTTTAAATTTCTCGTTAATTTGAACTAAATAGTGATTGAAACTTTTTAGTTGTTTTGTTTGAGTATGTTTTCAGTGCTTCCAATAATTGGACATTTTTCTTTCTACTTTTCTTGTTAGGTTGTTGCAAATGACCTTGATGTCCAAAGATGTAATCTTCTCATCCACCAAACAAAAAGAATGTGCACTGCCAATCTGATTGTAACAAACAATGAAGCCCAACATTTTCCTGGATGTCGTGCTAACAAAACAAACTTTAGAGCTTCTGACACAGAGTTTGAGCCAAAATTTAGTCAACTTCTCTTTGATCGTGTCTTGTGTGATGTTCCCTGCAGTGGAGATGGTACCCTCCGGAAGGCTCCAGATCTCTGGAGAAAATGGTTGACAGTGCTCTCAAGTTATTTTAAATTGAATTTTGTTGCTACTAGACATTAGAGTAATTAGAGTTTCCTTTCTTTTAGGAATTCAGGAATGGGCAATGGGCTACACAACCTACAAGTTCAGATAGCAATGCGAGGTAAGTGAAGCTTTCTTTTTTTTTTTTTAACTTCAAAAGTATATGATGTTGCAGTTTGTTGAAACACATTGTCTATGTTCATTGTGATTTTTGTTGCAAATGTCAAAAATGTTTTTAAGTTAATTATATATGATCAGTTTGTTAATTCTACAATACCATGTCTGTTGTAGATGTTAATTAGTTCACCTGTTTGCACCAGCGGTAGGCATGATTGCTACTGATGTTATATAAACAATGGTATATTGGAATATTGGAATTTCCATGTTAGAGTGGATTGCATTCTTTTTTGGAAATGAAATTCAGTGAATGAGTCTCTATATGCAAGGATATGCTGCTATGATATCTACTTGATGGGGTTATTCACCTTTTTCTTTTCATAGTAGAAATTTAAGTTGATGGATTCAATTTGTTTTAATGATATGATTGAGCTAGCCTTTTGATGGGTGTATATTGGTTGCTGCAGGCATTTCCTTGCTTAAAGTTGGTGGGAGGATGGTCTACTCCACCTGCTCAATGAATCCTGTTGAGAATGAGGCTGTGGTAGCTGAGGTTTGTTATTGCATAAAATAACGGCTTCAGTAGTCAGAAGTTTTTGGGACTTTCTAATGCTGAATCTTGTCTTTTTTGCCAATGTGTGTCTAGATTCTACGGAAATGTGGAGGGTCTGTTGAGCTTGTTGATGTCTCTAGCTCCCTTCCTCAGCTTGTTCGCCGGCCAGGTTTAAAGAAATGGAAGGTTTGCTATTAATTTTTAAGCTTTTGTTTAATGCAATTCTATTAGCCTTTACTAAATCATGTATATGACAATAGACAGAATAACAGATTGCTCTTTTATTTTAGTGGATTGATTTATGTGTTATAGTTATTGTGATTTTAAATAGAACAAGAAGGAAGCGTAAATGGTTTTATTGGCTTTTTACCTCTGATTAAAATAAACTCGCTTTTGTGAAAATAAAAAAATTCAGCTTGAGTGCATCCAAATGTGTTAATGGGTTCCATTTTATATCTTGGTGAGTTTTGTCATGCAGTGTGTCCAATCTTTTAAATTTAGCGCTTGATGTTCAACAAGATCTTGAATGATGCTAAATTTTGTTGTGCAAGTGTTAACTGGATTGGAAGAAAGGGATTCATGAAGCTTGTGTTTTGTTTTGCAGTGGTCTTCCTTTTGATGAATCAGAGCATAACTGATTATGATATATATTATGTTTGTTGTGTTGGTAGGTACGGGACAAGGGAGTATGGCTAACCTCTTACAAAGATGTAGTGAAATCTCACACATCTGGGGTTCTTCCCAGTATGTTTCCTTCTGGACAGAGATATGAAGCTCCAAGTGACAACAACCATAAGGTTGATGATGGTAACTCTGTGAATTCTGAAGGGTCTCAGATGCGAGAGGATTCTGTAACTAATGATGTGAGTGAGGAAGTTTCTGATCTTCCCCTTGAGCGGTGCATGAGGATAGTGCCCCATGATCAGAATAGTGGGGCCTTCTTCATTGCTGTCCTCTGCAAGCTCTCTACTTTGCCAGGTAATAAAGGTCATGGGTACATATTATTACAAAACTGAAGTTCATCATTACTATAATGGTTATGTTTAATGCTGGGACATAAACCTTACACAACTTTATCCCACCTTTTTCATTTATCAATACTTTTTTTGTTCATTGTCTTAGTTATTTCTTATTTAGTTCCCTCTGTTTGGCATTCAATATTTGGCGGTTAAGTTACTCTATCCCTGCAGCAATTCCTGAGAAATCTCCTAGGCATGGACAACGTTTCATAAAAAGAGATGAGACCCAAGAAAAACCATTGGATGAGGTTATTGAAGATAGTAAAGAGTTGGAGCTCAATTCTGAAGATTCTGCTGTGGAAAATTTTTCTGAAGCAGCTTCAGAGGCTGATATGATTGAAAATGATCCAAATAATTCTACCTTGCAACCTGTTCCATGCAATACTTGTTCTGAAAATGGTCCTGAAGAAGCTCAGCTTCCAGCTAATGAGAAAACTGAGGCCGGAAAACCTGGGGTGAAGCGGAAATTGCAAATACAAGGCAGATGGAAAGGAGTTGATCCTGTTATTTTCTTTAAAGATCAGGACATAATTGATAGCATAAAGACATTCTATGGTATTGATGAGTCGTTCCCATTCAATGGCCATTTGATTTCAAGGAACAGTGACAACAACCATGTGAAGCGAGTTTACTACATTTCGAAATCTGTTAAAGATGTCCTAGAGCTTAATATCCTTGCTGGTCAGCAACTTAAGATATCTTCAGTCGGCCTGAAAATGTTTGTAAGTAAATTTTTGCTGTCATTTTTTGTACCATTTGTACTTCTTTTTTTATTTTTGGCCAAATCCTATGTGCCTTAGCATTTGTCAAATCTCTCTTTCTGGATAAACCACTTTGTCCACCGGATTTCTTGGGGAATCGTTCAGAACAATGTCACACTCTTCGCTTACAATTATTGATATTTCTCTTTAAAGGAGCGACAGACGTCAAGAGAAGGAAACACTGCTCCATGTTCATTCCGTATATCCTCTGAAGGATTGCCAGTAATTCTTCCGCACATAAGAAAACAAATTCTATACTCATCTGCGGTGGACTTCAAGCATCTTTTGCAATATAAAGCTGTGAAATTTGCTGACTTTGTGGATTCTGAGTTTGGTGAGAAGGCATCAAAGTTGCAAATGGGTTGCTGTGTGATAGTTTTGAGAGGTGCGTATGATTTCTTGTTTTCTCACAAAGTAATAAGTAGGGAATGTGCTTGTAACTGTTAATTTTTTTCCTGTAGATGCCAGAGACTCGACGACTCCTGTCAAAGTGGATGCATCAACAGTTGCCATTGGCTGCTGGAAGGGTAGAGGCAGTCTGAGTGTCATGGTCACGGCAATCGATTGCCAAGAACTTCTGGAAAGGCTTCGTCTGCGCTCAGAAACTGAAAATCACTCTTCGATGCAAGAAAACATCTTCATTGAGCCTGATGGAATGCAGAACATGGACAAAATTGATGAACTTCAGGAATCTAAACTTACTAAAGTGGCTGCTGATGGTTAAATTATAACTGATCTCCTCTAGATTTAACTTGCATCTATACATTTGCCATTACATTGTATTTGATCTTCATCTTTTGCATGGCAAAGACCGAATATGTTTGATACATTACGCAATTTCGGCATGAGTTGAAAATTTTGTTGCACCTGAAATCTTGTTTTTCCTGGGTTCCTGATGATGAATTTACAGTTATTAGTGTTGTTGAAATGTTAAATATGTATAATCATTCGTAAATTACATATTTTAAATTAATATATTAAATAAATTTGATAATTTGTAACTTATTTGAATAAATTGAGTGATATTTCAATTTAACTGATATTTACCAAATTTAATGTATCATTATTTTTTATATTATTAATGTGAAAAATAATTGTATGGTCACCACTCGACAAGGTAAAAAATAATTTTATAATCGGATAATTTTAACTTAGTACTTATACATGTTGAAAGTAGCGTAAGTGTCTGTTTGGTTAAGCTTTTGGAAAATGAAATACTTTTAAAAATGAGTGTTTGACTGTAAAATGAAAAATTACTTTTTTAGTAGATATAATTGTTTTAGCAGTTAAAATATAACTTTTTAAGAAGTTCAAATTTGGAACTTTTAAAAAAAGTGCTTTTCAGGTATATTTTTCAGATCAATTAATGAGTTTATTTTTAGTCTCTTTTATCCTTATGCTTTATACATAATTCTCACAATACCTATAAACACATCTTCATGTTTATTTTGAGATTTATATAATATTATTTGACTTTTTTTATATGTTTTAATATTTATTTTTTATATTAGTTTTGCTTATGTTATAATCCATATAAAGATTTGGTTATATATATTTTCATTTATGTTTCATATAGTTTAAAATTATATAATAATTAATATATGCTTTGCATATTATTTAATATATTTTAAATAATTTTTATATGTATAAATAATTTTTATTACAAAATAAAATATAATTAAATTAAAATGCTTTTTACTTTTATGTTGTCAAATAGTTTATTGTATGACGCTCTTTTAAAAAAGTTTTTTTTAAATGACAGCCAAATAATTGACTTCTTAGAAAAGCTCTACTGATATAAGTTCATCCAAACAGGCAATAAGTAAAGTTATGCATTATAGAATGATGATAAATTTTATGTATTAGCTAGAATTTTATGAAATTTTTATCATTATTGCATTAAAGCCATTTCTTTAAGCTTTTGATTTAGTAATCACATGTAATGTATGAATAAAATTGAGAATTTACACAAAAATGTTAATTTTTGGTGCTCTTTTGTCCTATTAGACACTGATTGGAACGCAATCGTTAGAATCGGGCCTGATCCTTTTTTTAATTTTAAAATTTGGAAAACAATATCCTTCTACTCAAAACAATATCATTTTCACTTAAAATTATCTAAATCTAACTCAAAATGAAGTCGTTTTTAGTTAAAATTATCCAAACCTAAGCTCGATCAGTTCGGCCGAACCTGTTAGCTTACACTTCGTATGTTTCTCTCTAATGATCTAAAGATCATAAACAAATTGCCAAAGTATGAAGTTCGTATTTTTGGCCTAAATATGAAATCCTTATCAGCTACCATCATATATAAGCATTACAGGCAGTTCCAGAAGATTAAGATTTGTTTCAAGATTGTGGAACATGTAACTGAATAGCAAGCAGCACACTAAAATGCAAGTAAAACAGCAACCTGCTTCAATTCACAACGTGTAATTGATTTGCTCATGCTAAGTAAAGATAAAAAGTGATGAACAATTTACAAAGAGAAACACCACACCCTCTCAAAAATTTCTATTTAGGAGCATAAAACAATAGACGGAATGGAATGTATTGTAGTGTCAAGTATGATCAACTCACAACGAGCTACAACACACCTTCTTTTCTGGAATTACTTGTGCAGGACCTGGGATGAGTATCTTCTTTCCGGCCAAGGATGCGGGGATTCCATTGCTTTGATTTTCACCCGCTGCAAGGTTTTTCTTGTTGATGATGTTGAAGATCTCCGTCAACACCGTCAAAAATGCATTCTCCACATTGGTTGCTTCCAATGCAGAGGTTTCTAAGAAGAACAGGCCTTCCTTCTCAGCAAACTCCTTAGCATCCTCCGTGGGGACTGCTCGTTGATCTTCAAGATCAGTTTTGTTTCCGATAAGAATGATGACTATATTCTTGTCGGCATGGCTTCGCAACTCTTCAAGCCACCGTGGAATATGATCAAAGGTCTGCCGTTTAGTTATGTCGTATACTAGCATGGCTCCAACAGCTCCCCTGTAGTATGCACTTGTGACAGCTCTGTATCTGCCATTCAATTACCACCATCAATATCCAGTAATCCAATTCATGGTAAATTGAAAAGAGACTCAATTCTCCAGCAAGTAATTCAACCAACCAAGTCTAACTAGACATTATAACTTAAAATCCTGCAGATCACAAATTTATGAATCAACTCTAAAGATCAAGGAGTTATATTTAGCTGCCGTCCCAAAGAAGCAATGACTAATGAAGGAATCTAATATATCTTCAGATACAGATTCTTGGACTTGACATCAGGTAAACATGCTAAAGGAAATCCAAGGATCCAAAATAACCATATAGTAATTCAACACTCAAGAAGTAAGATTTTAGTACCATCTATCAAAACCTCGACTTGGAACTTATCCATTTCTTAGATGGATCCATCAAAAAGCAGCTCATACCATCACACCAACAGTTGTCTTCTTTCCGATATGAGATTGTGATACCCACCTCTAACTTGAAATGTTACAAAAAAAAGGGGCAAAATTCATATCTTGAACTTTACCATAAGTTAGTACTAACCACTTAATTCTCATATATATCAACAAAAACAGTCAACAACAATCAACAGACACCCATTAGATCCGTCTAGATATATAAAGTTTTTATACCAAATTCACCGGCAAAACCTATATACACGATAGTCAAAGACAAGAAGACTAAAATAGCAGTAAAAGAAACATAAAATTACCGCTCTTGGCCGGCTGTGTCCCAGATCTGAGCCTTGACGCTCTTATGCTCGATAACCAACGTTCGAGTCTGGAACTCTACTCCAATAGTAGCCTTTGAGTCGAGACTAAACTCGTTCCTGGCGAATCTAGCCAGTATCTGAGATTTTCCAACCGCAGAGTCTCCGATAAGCACCACCTTGAACACGTAGTCTATCTTTTGGTTGGCGTCTCCGTACCCGCCGCTCGCCATTGACGCTTCTCGATCCAAAGCAGAGAGAGAGAAAATGGGAGAGCAGAGACTGAGTGATTGTGTTCTTCTTTGTCTCTGTCTTTGAGCTTAGTTACTTCCAACCAGCAATCAAATTATGGAAGGGAGAAGTGATCACCTACGGAACTGTGCTTGGTGCGGGTGAGTTTAAAAGCCATCCAGTGTCTGCCACCTTAATGTTAATAATTGCTTTTGCTGATTTGGCGTATTTTGATAAGGCGGATTCATTGTGACTGAAGTTGTCTTTCACAGAGGATGTTTTTTGGAGTTTAGATAATACTAGCGGCAAATCGCCGGATGTTCCGGGTGAGTTGTCTGATCCGGTGCAAACCGATTCACTCTATATTCGGGTCGGGTCGAGATTATGGAAATAGTAAAATGATTAATTAATTAACTTATATACATGAAAATGAGACTTTTATTAATTAATCACTTCTTTTAAAAATATAACAAAACGCATTGGAATGAAAATAAGCAACACCATTTTTTGCTTGAATTCTAAATGAAGAGTTAATTAATTTTGGAGTAAAAGATATACTAATTTAAAAATTAAAAACATTTTAATTATTTTATATTAATTAAAAATAATGTAATATTAAAAATACCAAAACATTTTGTATTGTGTTTATGTCAATTTATTTTAATAAATATTTTCTTACAATTGATTATTATGGCAAAAAAATTATTAAATTAATGTCAAATTAAAATTGAAAAAAATAAAAATTAAAGATTTGAGTGTTTAATTTTTTTACTTTTTTATAATAAACTTATATTTTAAAATGTTACATTTAATATAAGAAATTGTGGCTATTGCAAATGAAGGATCCATGAACGGTCGGTATTTAATGATGTTGATAACAACTTTTGTCTTTTCAACTAACGGTAGATAAGATGCCATATCCACTCAATAGTCAATAGTTGTTAGTAGCCTTTACTTTAATCATTGCCATCAAAACCTAGTTGTCATCGCTAGTTTTGACAATTTTGTTTTGGCTCGGTCCAATTTTAGCTTAAACTGATCGGATTAGTCTGATCGGGTCACGAGTTCGACCGATACAACAAAAACGATATCATTTTGTAAGTCAAGTCAGGCCAATCAACCCGTAGGTGAGCCAGGTCGGGCCATGGGCTGGTCAGCTCTGGCCAGCAAGTCATCCACTGAGAGATTAGACTAAGTCCAACTTGACCCATTGACATATCTATTCATCGCTATTTATCGTCTATTGGTCTTTACAAGTTTAAAAAAATGTTTCTTAAATATATGTTCCAATTTTAAAACGTTTTGATAATATGTAAAAATTTATATATTTTTCAATTTCAATAATTAAAGGTTACCTTTTAAATAATAGCAAAATTAATCATTATTACTTTTAAATGCATATTAAATAAATTTTTATTTTAAATAAATTATAGATTATTTATTTCAAAAAATCACTTTATCATTCCAATAATATTAGCAACTTAATATATCTATTTTTATTAATTTTTATTTTAAAAAAGTCAAATAATATTATTAGTTTAACATATCTACTTCTTATTAATCATATTTAAAAATTTTTTTATAAAATCGAAAGTTCACTTTTTTAAAGTTTACTTTAAATGAATTATATGTAGACAAATATGAAAATCATCTAAAATTAGTTGTCTTCATCTTGTTGGGATGTTCGATATTCATGGAATCATTTGAATACTTCTTTCTTGTGGGGTGAACCTAGGCTAGAAGACTTGTAGGCTTAATTTTGTCTTGTAATATCCCAATCCTATTACGAAAACAACGTACAACAACAAACTCTACACTTTTGAGAAAGTTAAAAATAAGATACCAATTATACGAAATCTTCCTTTTATAGCATTTTACAAAGAGAATGTTATGTGACTTAAACTTATAAACTTTTGGTCACAAAAGAGTAACAATCCTACTATGTTAGAAATTACGTTAAATATGATAGTGAATAAGATGATGAACTTTACCTTGTTTTTCAAATTACGATAAATGAAACTTAATCAATTTGAATTGTATGCCGATTCTTCTTGGTAATTCACAAAACTTAAGCTCAATCACACTTAGACCCAGATAACTGAAACTTAACCAAGTTCAATTGTATGCCGATTCTTGTCGGTAATTCATAAAACTTGAGCTCGATCACGCTTAGACCTAGACGACACTCAAGTTCAGGCTTTATAGAGTCCAGGCCCAAATTGGCCTATTGCTATCCCTAACCAAGCCCCATTGTAACACAAGAAGAAATGCTATAAATCTATCGAATAACTTGAATACAAATAAAAAATGAACAATAGCTTAGTATGGACGGACATCAATAAATATTAAGAATGCTCAGAAAGAAATTGAAATATTATAAGCTAAAGCTACATAAGCTTGAAGGTCTATTAGATATCCACACATTATGGTCCATCTTTTATGCATTTCACGTGGGACTAAAAGAAACAAAGAAAATGGTCATGACCAGTGTGAAGGTCTCCTACCCTTCTCAAAGGTGAAAGAGAACTTTTTCTAGTCTTGTGAAAATAGAAACCATTTTCTAGTAATAAGGCATGTACCGCATTGGTCTTCTGAAACGAGGAACCTTCCTGCAGTCATCAAAAACAAGTTGAATATAGTATCGCACTCACCATGGGAAAAAGCTTGTGCAAGGCGACCTACCCATATCCATAAGGAGAGTAGAAATACGGGGGTGCATACGGCCTCCTGGATCGGTAACCCATATAAGGATTGAATCGCCTGGATCGATACTGCTTCATCCCAGGAACATTGGTCCTTTTGGGTAAAACCTGAGTTGACAATCAAAACAGATGTACATTTCGCAAACCATAACACTATCAAATACCACAGAAATCAATCATAGCAAAGATTCATCTTTCAAGACCGACAGTAGTAAAACTATACAGATTTAGCTAATAGATATCCTATCTGTAACATGTGCATGACGGGAGAGAGAGGCCTGGTAGTTTTTAGGGAAATATATTACCTTCAATTGACGGCCGTGTAGCTCAGATTCATTAAGAACAAGAGCCTCTTGTACAGCTTCTACCTCAAGGAACTCCACATAAGCAAAACCCTTTGGCTGTCCGAACTTGTCTGTCAGAATAGTAACTCTGTTTACTGTACCACAGGACTGAAAATGCTGCTGAACCTCCTCAGGCGTGCAAGCGTAATCAACCTACATAATTCAAGGATTTTGCAGCCAATGTCGAATGATTATACACAAAGCAGAATTTTGGATTGAACCATAAGTTACTGATAAGGGTATTGCAGTCTCATGAACAGTGTTGGAGGATGATGAAATCAAGTATCAAGATGTTAATGCAAACTGTTCAAATTCAAATAATTAAAATTATATTAAGATAAGTACATATTATTCTCTTAAACATACTAAGGCTACATTTTGCATTCAAAACATATATGTTGATATGTAAATGTGTATACAAATATATTCCATTCGATACCAAATCAACTAGCTATGACCAGCTTCAGATCAAATATGATTCTCTCAAGGTCAGAATTTGTCTCTAAAGAAAATACTATACTAAGGTTCCAAAACCACAATTAAACTTGTATGCACCCGAAGAAATTAAAAAAAGATCAAGGTTAACTAATCAATCATAAAGAAATGTGTGCTAAATCTTCAGTTTCTCACTGCCCAATCACATCCATAGAAGAAGCCAACATTGTCCAACTTACATAGCATCAATATTCTACGAATATAGCACACATTCACAAGTATCATTCTCATCCATAAATACTTTGATTTTTTTTTTCTAATACTGTTTTGTTTTTCCTTCCTCTCATCAGCAACAACACTGATCTCTTCCACATATGTCTTAAGGTTAAACCATTCCAGTCAATATCCAATTCAGCTTCACAAATTAATACACATCCTTGTTCGCTTCATTGGAATAGAAGGCACTGAGCCAAAACATTATATTGCTCAAGGAAAAGACGGTTATAATCTTGCTTTTCCATGTACCAAAACGAGATGATTATAGTCACAGCTCAAACCATGCCAACTTAACTACCGAAAGCTGAAACACGTCAAATCACTTCAAAGAAATTTAAGAACATCACTTTACAGACGAGGTTCAAGCAATAAGAAATAATTACTCATTCCTTTGTCAGCTAAAGAAAAACTCTGAAAGTTTAAACTAATAAATAGAACCCAGAGTCCGTGCAAAACAATAATTGACCCGGTGCCAGTAATGGAAAAACGCTGTTAACCTACAAGGATACTTTTCCTAGAGATAGAGAACAACCACCAAAGCATATTTATGTCTTGAATCTCCAATTAAGCTGTTAAACAGTATTGTTTGATCATCTTTTTTTTTTCCCAACTCCAGCCCATAAAATAAAGAAAAAGCAAGTAGAGATATAGTAGTACTTAAAGAGAAGAGTAACTCCTGTCCTAAGCAACTATCTCACAAATTCTATAAAAGAAAATCTCGAGCTGTGCGGCTTAAAAGTCTCAATTGACCAGTTTATATTAAAAAACTGAGCATGTGTTGTTTACCTAGAAATATCATATTGGGTTCTCACCTTGTTGAAGAGAGAAGCCAATTAAACCACCAAATTTTTGCAAGCCAGGTGGGAACGAGAAATTTTCCAGCTTGTTTGCAAATGACAAGTTAATTATTTGACAAGCAATTTCACCACTTTGCATAGAGAGAACAGTTAGCCAACAGGTTATTTCAACAAAGAAGCAACAATCTTATACCGACAATAGATGTATGCACCAATGATCCCACCAGCAGTACAGGGCTCTGCAGCTCAGTTTGCATATCTTGACTAGCCTTCATCTCCTCAAAAGAACTTCAACTGTAGTATGAATAGATCCTACTTCCTTCATGAAACCACCAGATGATTTTGCCACATTTCACTCCAATTCATTCTTTCAACATATTTGCAAATACACAACACTTCTTCCTTTCTCTAACATTATTTTAGCACAGTGCTTTCATATTTCATCATAGAATATTATTTTTTTCAAAATTTTCTCTGCTTTTTTTTTTCAGTTCTCTTTTTCTCTCATGATATTTTTTAATGCACCTTTTTCCTTAAGATGTCCCTTGTTTCCTTCTTGATAACTTTTTTCTTTTTTTCTTTCCTGTATAATTCACCATACCTTTCTCTCATTTTCATTTTTGCTATTTTCTTTCAAGATTTTAGCAAGCAGGATCCTTTACATTTCTTTCAAAACAAGACTATTAACAAGAAAATAACTTTTCCCAATCCAACAACACAATGTATTTATTGCAGCTCTAACACATAGAGAAGTCGAAGAATAAGAACCCTGCGATCATAGTGAGACACAGGTCAAACCATGATCCAAGTGATAACATAACATTAATAAGAAATCCCAAAAGATCACAAAACATTAAGGTAAAAGTTGGGGCTCTATTCACTGAACCTGAAACTAATACAATTAAAAGAAAACATGAAGAACAAAAATGAACCATCATTTCATTCTCAAATGAAATACTTAAAAACTTGTGAGCAACTGAAATCGGAAGACAATGACCCAAATTTTAAGATTCAGACAAGAAAGTTCAAAGTTCTATCAGGAACTTATGGATATTTTTTAGGACAAGAGATTCAGTTACTCCAACTTCTCTTTTGTCATCTATACAGCCATCACTGTTTTTCTGATTTCTTTGAAAATCCAAAGAAGCAAGCTACTGAGCAGATATGAAATGATGTGATATCTCTAATACAAAAATAAATGCACGCAATTTAATTACTCCATGCTATATATATATATATATATATATATACATGCATGCTGGCCAACATTGAGAAGATATCGATCATGCTTGAGGTGCATACTTGCATCTGTTGTTTTTTTATGATACTGCTAAAATCTCTTCAAAACTAGATCATGTACTACACATGCGTGAAACTTTATCTAACAAGCATAGATACACAATTCCATATACAAGCAAATTCAAAGGATGAAGAAGAACTGAAGTATATATATGGTGGGCCAAGATGAAGAACACGTTAAAAAAACATAAATGTGAGACTAAAAAGGCTGATGCGTAGGATATTGAAAAATCATGACTATATACAGTTAACAATCACGTTTAATAAGCAATTATGTTCGAATGAAAATGCTTTGCCACAGATGCGGGTAGCTGATTAACTTATTTCAAGCATTAACAAGGTAAATCACGAGAAGAATTCAATAAGATACACCAGACAAACAGAAAATAAGCTTTTATAGAGTAATTATAAAAACACAGCAAAATTATATTTTATGAAAGAGTCAACAAAGACTTCAATCCTCACATTGCCAACAAAAACAGAGCGAGAATCAGCTTCCTCTCTGCCTGCTTGACTAGCAGCTGCATTAGTTGGGTCTGTGCACAACAAGAGTTTGAACAGAAATCACGCAGCAGTTCGAACTAATTTTAAGAGTTCAAACAAGTAACTACAAACTTAAACATGAAATCTAAGAAACTACCACACATATGTCTCATCAAAATGCAACTGAAACCACCGATAACACATAGATAACATAACATGCATCAAGGAAACTGAAATTGAGTTACACAGACCTTCTTAAACAACAGTAAAAAAAGAAGAGAACAAATGAAAACCTTGAACAGAGCCCATTTCCTTCTCGACTTTGGCTTGCATTTCGCGGAGAGCAGCAGCTTCTTCCTCCATCTCCTTCAATCTCTTCTTCATCTCATCCAACTCCTGCAGTCCATTAACAGTTAAACGTCATTCACATATAAAAAAAAAAGTAGTAATCGACTCAATCATGCTATGATTTCGGAACCTTAACAGCGTCATCGTCGGCGGTCGACATGTCCACGTCCACGTTGTTAGGGTCGAGGTCGCCTTCCACGTCGGGGATCTCTCCGCCGTAAACCTCATGCTCCTCTTCCTCCATCAGTTGCTTCTGAAAGGCGGAAGATCTTTCCCGAATATGGATATTCAGTTCATAAAACTGGGAGCCCGCTGGAGTACCTAGTGAAAAAGAGAAGGGGAGATCCACTAATACAACATCGTTTTCGTTAATTAACGATATTAATATTGTTTTTTCAAACATTTATTGTAATATTATTTTTATATTATTAAGGTCAAGTCATTATTATTTCGTGCTTATTACAAACATTAAATGAAAATTTTATTGAAATTAATGATGAAATAAGATGACATTTAATAATTTAAAATTTTTTAAAATTAAGAAATAAAAGAATAAATCACATTAAATCCAAAAAAAATTGTTTAAAGGATTTAAAATGTTAAATCATTTAATTAGAGTAAATTTGTGAATGATTAAAAACTCAATTGGTTTGGTAATTCAATCGTAAAAATTTTGAACCATCCAATTTATCGATTCAATTTTTAAGTTTTCGATTTGATTTATTTTAATAACTCCTTTTATTAAAAATCTATTATCTTGTTAATTAATCAATTAATTTTTACTAATTAATAACTTCTTATAAACTAAAATAAATTAATTAATTTTATTTAATAATCTCTTTTTTAATTAAACTTCAAATTCTTTTATTAGTAAAAGAAATTTTCTTTCAATCATATATTAAATTCTTAGCTAGTTTTTATGACAGTCTAATACTACTTGAACTTTTTAACCTTGAACCTTTTATTTTATCGGTTTAACTTCTGATATGATTTTTTAAACATTGAAATTTGTAATAAAAATTTTATTAGTTTAAAATAATTATAGTTTTAACATATCGTTTAAATAATAGGAATCTCTTAATATACTTTTTTTAAAATATTATATTAATTAGTTTGGGAGTTAATATATTAATTTAAAAAGTAAAAGTTTTAATTTGGTTCATACAAATTTATAATTCAAATTACCAAATTCTTTCTAGAATATAATTTATGGATATTTTACTTGTCATGTTTTCACCTTTTTAAATTTAATAGTGTATAAATAATGCATGATAAATGAATAAGAAAGAAAAATTAAGACCATTTAAAAATATAAACTTTTCAATATAATTTATTTAAGACAATTAATGTGTATAATTGTCTATATATAATTTTCACCTTTATAATAATTATGATTCTTTAAAAGATAATACGAAAATATTAAACTTCGTAAGAATAATAGCTTATTGTAATTTCGAAATTAGAAACAATTTTCATCTTTATGAAACTATGAAAATTAATACTAAAATATTAAATCTAGTGAATAGTTTATTAAATTTTAAATTTAAAGAAAAAAGAGATTATTTACTTAAAACAAAATCATATATTTTTTATATATTCAAGTTTTGTTTTAAACAATTTGAATTTAAATTTAGTCAACAACTTAAAATTTAGTTAAATCCTATTGTTGAGGTCCAGGTCCAACCCGAGGCTTGATAAATTTAGTTGACAACTTGAAATTTAGTCGATCCTGTTGCTATGGTTTGACCCGACCTGAGGCTCAATCGGTCTATGTCTAAGCCCAATTGAATTCAAACAATTCGGCTTGAGTCCAGGGGTAATTCAGCCCGATCCAAATTTTTTAAAAATTAAAAAAATAAAATGATAATATTTTCAATAAAATAACGTTGCTTTTACTTATAAAGGTCAGACTTCAAGCCCAGCTTGGGTCTGGAGAATCTGAGCTCGGCTTGAGGGTTGATCAACCCAAGCCTGACCGTCGAGTTTAGGACAAACCTCACCTATTTGTTTGACATCTTTAGATTTGAACTAGTCTAATAGAAGCGGATGAAGCTCGCTCGTAATAACATGGCATTAAACATTCCTATCATTCATATTCGATCACTTGATTGATACTTAAGTAAGTTAAACACCTTATAAAACAAACTTTGATAATTTATCTACAAATAGCATTAAGGGCATGTTTGGTTCATACGAATAAGAATTATATTTCCAATATATTCTTAAAATTTAAATAATCTTTTATTTAGTTAGACAAAAATTTGAGAAATACCTAATCGTATTCCTTAATTTTTAGGAATAGCTAAAGAACATCAAAATATATCTTTAGTTATTCCTTTAATAATAAAGTTATTTGTTGACGACTTTTTTATCCATTATTATTATTATTTAATAATAATAACAAAAATAAAACATAATTAATAAAATTACTAAAATAAATAATAATAATAATAAATAGAAAATTAATAATAACAATAAGAAGAAGAAGAAGAAGAAGAATAATAAATAATAATAATAAGAAAATTAAAAAGAATAAATATAATAATAGTAATAATATTATTATTAAGAAGAAGAAGAAAATTAATAATAATAAGGAATTTAATAATAATAATAATAACAATAATAATAATAATAATAATAATAAGTAGAAAATTAATAAGAATAATGAATTAATAAAAGAAGAAGAAAATTAATAATAATAATAAGGAAATTAATAATAATATGGAATTTTTAATAAAAATAATTAATAATAATAAGAAATTTAATAACAATAATAAAATCTAATTAATATAATAATAATAATTTTAACAGTTAGTAGAAAA
>JAOTAX010000196.1:30823403-30835092 GCA_025629825.1 Erythroxylum guanchezii
ATCTACCTGGATGTGAAATTGTTATTGACCACAAATCCCTCAATAAGCATTAAAATTTATAAGAGCTTGATCTACCTAGATATGAAATTTTTATACTACAAATCTCATTAGTGTCAGTTAAACTCTAGGGGTGTCGGTTAAGCCCAAATCTACCTATGGCATTTGAGTCTGGGTTGACCCAACAAGATCCAGTCCATCCACCCCAAGATGAACCGTCCAAGCTCAAGTTGATGGGCCTGAGGCCTGATTTATTAAAAATTGGGTCTCGAATCAGGCAATGACACAGGTTCAAAATGCCCAGACTCAAATTGCTTAGGCCTTACCAGCATAAGGTCTAACAACAATAAGAAAAAATATATTATTTTCTATTTTTAATTTTAGAAATAAGAAATTAGATTATCCCATACTAAATTGGGATGGGAGTCGAGTTTGTTAGGCTCAAGTAAGCCAATCTCTCCCGATTTGGCTCATTGTCATCCTACCCAAATTAAATTTAGTTTGATAAAGTTTGAACTTTTATTTTAAAAATTTTGAGTTTCAAACTAAACTCAAGTTTTGACTGTTCGATCTTAATCTAACTCGAAGTTCAAAAGTTATACGAAAATTATATAATTTTTTATTCTTAATATAAACCATTAAGTCTTGTTGGACTCGGAGAAAATTTTAATTAAGCTTTGACCCACGCTGTTGCCAAGCCTACAAATACAAATCCCTCAAGAAACATTGAAAAATTATTAAATATAAAGATCAAACAAATAGTTTTTTTATTACAATATAATAAATAAATTTATAAAAATACTGCTTAAATTTCGTATTTAATAGTTTGGATGGTTATCTGTCTACCATTATTAAATAAATATAGAGTTTAAGTAAATGTAATTTTAACAAATATTTGTACTTGTGATAAATACGTACTTAAAGTAAACAAGACTCTCTAAGGTCCTTGAATTTTATGGTAAAATACACTTAATTGCTCATTCCTCAATTATTATTAATTAACTTTCTAAACTTGTAAATTATAATTATATATCTTTTTTATTAAAATAATACATTAAAGGTTTGTAAAAAATAAAATTTGGAAATTTAAAGTCCTAATTATAAATAAAAAGTGCAATTTCAAAAATTGGAAATTAACTCATTAAAGACCTTTGACTTTTCATTTATAATATTAATGTTTCAAATGTCAATTTTGATGATGAATTCAGATATTCTGTCTAGAATTACTGTCTTCAATCATGTTTAATGTCTAAAACGATGTCGCTTTAAGCATTGGATATATAAGTTTAGAAACTTTTCTAATACTAAAATGATATCATTTTAGACATTGCACATAAGTTTAGAGACAGTCTAATCCTATTTAATGCTTAAATCCTGTCTAAAATAACTAATAAAATCATGTTTGAAGACCTAAAACCACCTTATTTTAGACAGGGCTAGAGGATAAGTTGTTCTCGTGCACAATTATTATGGGACCTGTTACAATAATATTATATCATATATCTTAAATAATTATATTCCTTTTCTTTTCTTCAAATTAAAATATAGCATTTATTATTTCATTTACAGGTTAAATAATGAATTATGACATATAGAATATATATGTATATAAATAAAGGTGAGGAGCAAGAGGAGGCCATGCGCATGGTGCATACCTGCCAACGCGTTGAGAAGTGTGGACTTGCCGGAGCCTGAAGGACCCATTATAGCCAAAACCTGCCCTGACTGAGCAAACCCCGTCAGCCCTTGCAAGATTGGCCGGTGATCACTTTTCCGATCAGCTACAATAACCCACAGATCCTGCCATGTCAAACAGATGCCAGCTTTGTTATTATTATTATAGTTGGGTTCTCCCTTTAAAACATCATCATATTTCCGTCGAGCGAACTGTTCCATCTCTATCGTCACCGACGGTGCTCTGCTTATAGTACTCGTTGAACCTGAAAGTTCAGAACTGGTACTAAGGCCAAAGCTGTCAATACTGAAGGGAAATTTAGTGTTATTGGCAGAAGGATAATGACCATGATCATCCTCTGAAGCTATTGTTTTGGTGATTGAACTTGGTGTCCATCTGGGTACGTGATGAGCACCGGCACTACTATGAGTGGTGTCCATTGCAGGGACTCGAGAGTTTCTTAGGGGGTTTTGGGTTGTAAGTAGACATATAATATGTAGGTATTAAGTACGTGGAAGGAGGTGGTCCCCTTGGATATTCGCCCATCTTTGTCACCTTCCATGAATTAACCTTTCTATAAAAAATATCAATGGATGAGATGGAGGTGGTCCTCTTGGATATGACTTGCCATCTTTGTCACATACCATGCATAAACCTTTCAATAAGGAATGTCAAAGCTGTCCGAAAAGTAAAAGGATTTGCCTGAATAACAATGGACAACTGGCGGCTCCAGATAAAAATAATATTATTTTAATTTAAATTTAAAATAATATAAACCATAATAATAGCAATTGTCAAATATGGACATCCGGTGAGAACGCTAAGGGCAGAATCTTATCTCATGTCTAACCGATAAAGGTTATTTCTGGTAAACACAAAAAAAGATAGGAAAAATATTTTTTTTTTCCTTTTCTTACATGTAAAATAACATATACGTGTTGAAATACAAATATAACAATAACTAAAAATCAAATAATAGTCAAATAAAATAAATAAATATGTATAAATCTAATTTAAATTATATTTAAAAGATTAATAAAAATTAATTTAAAATGATATAATTTTAGAAAACAGAATTTAAAATTGTGCAAGCAACTTTCAAGTCAAATTCAATAAATTTTAATTAATTAATTTCAATGTTAATTTCCAATCATAATAAACTAAAAACATAAATATCAATTTAATTATACTTAAAAATTTCTCATGTTAAGATTATGATAGAAATCATTATTTTGATTATTTAAATTTTGTAAATATAAAGTTAAATTAAAATTATTGTTCTATTTTTTAATTATTTAAAAAATTTATAAATTATTGTTATATATTTAAGTTTTTTTTTAAATCACAGTTTCCATCAATTGTTGGTAAAAAAAGTTCGAGTCGGCGGGGAAGTTGCCTCACTTTTTGAAGAAGGTATTGTTTAAAGTCCAAGAAGGTGTCTACTCGCATTAAAAGCTCACATTAATGTCGTATATTTTGTAAGTTAGCATGTATTATCGATAAAATGGATTATGTAACGATATCTTAGTTACATATTCCGAATCGAATGTGAGAGAACAAGAAACGAAGAAATGTGGAAATATTTAATTTCGGTCTACTTTTTGAAGTTGAAACGATTGCGAATCTACCGTTGCCATCACGAGAAATTCTCTCCGAAACATGAGTAAAGTCTTTCTACAATTTTCTCAAAGCGTAAACTTTATTAATGGGTCAGAAAATCTTTATGCTTACGATCGATTATATGAGCAACTACAAAAAACCTTAATTTTTATATATAACTTTTATATCAGACTTCTTCATACAAAACTGATATAAATAGGGTCATAAAACCGTTTGATTAATGAAAATATAATTCAAATTCAATTAATAACTTTTTTTTAATAAAGCCACCGATTCAATTAGATCGGCCAATTGCTACAAACTGAGTGAGACGTGGGCAGTGACAGCAACTCACCCACTGAGAATATCCGCAAGCACCCGATTTAGACTTCACACACCCAATCAAGAAAAATTGATTGTTTCCTTCGTAATTCCCACAAAACATTGAACCATTGTGTACTTTCCACCAAAAAGCGACACGAGGAATCAACAGGAAGGAGGTGGTCCGCTTGGATATGACTTGTATTGTAAGTTCGACGATGAAGAAGAGATATATAACGCGTATGTATTAAGTACGTGGAAGGAGGTGGTCCTCTTGGATATGAGTGGGTCTTGCCCATCGTTGTCTTCCTCCCGGAACGATTTGACAGAAATTTTTTTTTGGTGACAAATATTCGAGAGTTGATCGCTCGTGAGTGGGACATGCACATTCAACATACGCATCGTGAAAGAAATTAATGTGCAGATCAATTGGCGCATTTAACTTTTAGCGCTGAGCAGGGTTGGCATATTCTTCAGGAGTTTCTTCGGAGTATTTTGGATGCTCTTTTCAGGGACCATCAAGGCACCTTTTTTATTAGACCCCTTTGTAGAGGCTTAGATGTTACGTTCTAGGCGTTTTTTGTTTTTTCTTTTCCCCTTAAAAAAAAGGATTTGCCCGTGGATATCAATGGGCAACTGGCGGCTCCAGTTAAAATAATATTATTTTAATTTTAATTTAAAATAATATAAACCATAATAATAGCAATTGTCAAATATGGACGCCTGTGAGAACGCTTAATAGAGCACAGTGTTATCTTATGTCTAACTGATAAAGGTTATTTCTGATAAACATATAAACAGATAGAAAAAAGAAATCTATAAATATTTTTTTTCCTTTTCTTACATGTAAAATAACATATACGTATTGAAATACAAATATAACAATAACTAAAAATCAAATAATAGTAAAATAAAAAATAAAATAAGCAAATATATATTAATTTAATTTATATTTATATTTAAAAGATTAATACAAATTAATTTAAAATGATATAATTTTAGAAAAGAGAATTCAAATTTGTGCAAGCAACTTTCAAGTCAAATTCAATAAATTTTAATTATTTAATTTCAATGTTGATTTCCAGTCGTAATAAACTAAAAACATAAATATCAATTTAATTATACTTAAAAATTTTTATGTTAAGATTATGAACAGAAATCACTTATTTTGATTATTTAAATTTTGTAACTATAAAGTTAAATTAAAATTACTGTTTAATTTTTAATTATTACAAAATTTATAAATTATTGTTATATATTTAATTAAAAAATCACGGTTTCAATCAATTGTTGGAAGAAAAAGTTCGAGTTGGCGGGCAAGCTGACTCACTTTTTGAAGAAGGTATTGTTTAAAGTCCAAGAAGTGTCTACTCGTATTAAAAGCTCACACTAATGTCTTATATTTTGTAAGTTAGCATGTATTATTGACAAAAAGGATTACGTAATGATACCTTAATTATGTATCTCGGATCGAATGTAAAAGGGCAAGAAATGAATATATGCAGAAATACTTGATTTCAATGTCCGTAAATTCAAACGAGTTTTTCGAAATTGAAACAAGCGCAAATTCATCACCGCCTTCATGGGAACCCTTCTCCGGGACGCGAGTAAGGTCTTTCTATAGTTTTCTCAAAACGCAAGCTCTCGTAACACGTCAGAGAATCCTTTATGCTTACGATTAATTATATGAATAACTACAGTAGACCTTAACTTTTATATATGGCTTCCATATCGGATTTTTCCATCACAAGACCAATACAGGTCCGGTTCACATTGACTAGGATCCATTTTCTACTCGGACTGCGACCCATTGATTTAGATCATTTATTGAGCCACTTTATTATCTTTATCTGGATCAAATTATGTAACTTAACTGATAAGTTATTAAAAAAACAAAAAATGTAATTAATAATTGTCCAACTTTACGAGAAAAGACAAAATTGTCCAACATTCTCTCCCTTGGACAAGCATTCATTGTAGTTTTGACTCAAGTTTAAAAAAATTTTAAAAACTCTGTTAAGTCACGCTACTTTATTAGTCGACTAGGTTTGAAAGCAAAAATATTTGATCTAAAGATAACGAAAGTCTATCATTTCGTCCTGCAAGGCTTTCGACACCAAAAAGTATCAAATGCATGTGTTATATACGACACAGATCCAATACAATCACGTATACCTAATACCTCATTAACATAAATAGAAAAATAGAGTGTGGCAAACTAGGATGATACTTTTTTGATCTACATTATATCATCTTCGTTTGTAGGTCTCGATTTCTCCAACTTTATGCTAAATCGCATATGCTAAATTGCATTAAAGACATCATGTTTTCTCTCACCAAGTGCTAAACAACATTAGAGAAAATTTGTTTTCTCTCACTAAATGCTAAACAACATTAGAGAAAACATTTATGTTCTCCAACTGAATTCTAAACTGCATTAGAGAACCTTTATGGGATGTCAATCTATATATATACCCAATGACCTTTAAATGCTTAAGATCGACACGAATCTTAAAACTTGTATACGTATTATGACAATGTATGATAACATGTATTATGGGGATAAATGACTATTGATCAACCATCATACTGTCATAATACATCAAAATGTACAAATCTACATAGAGCAAACATAACGATCTCCTAACTAATAGTGTCTAAGGATGTCAAAACACCCATAATGTATACTTGTGTCACAATCACAAGTGGGCGAAGTTCTTTGGTTAAAGGAATGACTAACGTTTCCTCAGTTCTTAAATGCTCCAAATCTTAATGTAACCTTTTTGCATCAACATCTTTATGACTAAATAATTGACTTTTAAATGCTAAGACCCTGTGATGTCCTTTGTTGTTATTAAACAATGCGGTAAGAAGATTAACACAGTACAACTAAATGGGTCTAGCCACTGAATCAACCACAGACAACTTAGAAATTAAGTTTTTGAGTTAAACTGTCTGTGAAGCAGCCCCATAACATGAACTCTGCATGCATAGTCGAAGAAGTTACTCGTGTTTACTTGACACACTTCTACGACATTGTACCATCTGCAAACTTAAAACTGTAACCTTAAGTGGACTTTCGATTATCCGAACATATGGCTAAATTTGAATCTAAATTTCATACGAGGTTTAGCCTGTTGACTGTACTATATGTCAACATATAATTCTTAGTTCCTTTAAGTATCTCAACACTTACTAGATTACATTCCAATGGTTTACACCTGGATTAACCAGATATTGGCCAAATAGTCAATGCAATGTCCCGCCTAGTACATAACTAAGCATACATGAGGCTAGCAATCATAGTAGCATACAGAATATTCCTCATAACTTCTCTCTTTATTTTATTCTTTGGAGACTGTGACAAAAATTATCTCTCACTATAAGAGATAGATGCTACAATAAGTTTACAGTTAACCATATTAAACCTTTGTAACATATACTCAATGTATGCATTATATGAGTGGCCTGATGAGTGTTGAGATCTGTCCCGGTGAATTTGAATACCTATGACAAAAGATGCTAGACCAAGGTCCTTCATGTCAAAGTTTTTAACCAAAAGTTGCTTAACTTCATATGACATGGTTAAGTAATTTAACTTTGCTCCCTCTACAGTAATAGAAAGATAACTTTGCTCCTCGTAACCTCATAGTACAAGCAACTTTTTAACTTATTTTCTATAGAGCCAAAAGAGGCTACAACCTCATAAAATGTAAGGTATCATTTTTAAGAGGTAAATCAAAGGCACAAATCGTGTCAATTCCATCTGGATCATGAAATCCTTCAGGTTGTACCATATAGACCACTTCATAAAGGTCATTATTCAGGAAAGCAATTTTGACAGCCATTTGATGTAACTCTATATCATCATGAGCTACAAATGCCTTAATCACTTAAAATATATCATATGAGGATATGTGAGAAAAGGTAACATAAAGTCAATCTTTCTCTCTGAATGAACCATTAGGCAACTGAGCGAGCCCATAAACCTTTGAACTTTATCTTGAAATCCTTTGGGTCTTAAAACTTCATTTACAACTGACAGTTTTCTAGTTCTGATGCAAATCAACTAGCTCTCATACCTTACTATCTCATCAGTCATTGCATCCTACCACAAATCTGCATTGGGTTGAAAAACAACTTCTGTAAAAGTCACTGGATCCTTAACATGTCTAATAGTATAGTCATGATCACATGATAGACTATGAAATCAGATGGGATAGTAGGTCGTCTCACTCTAGTGGATTTACATAACTGTATTGGATCTTGTACCTCCCAGGAACCTCTGTGTCTACAGGTATGGGTTCCTATTTCTGTATAGGCACGGTACAAAGACCTAGATCCACCGAATCTAACTGTATAAGTAGTGGGTACATGATAATTGTAGTATCCGCCCTGCTATCATCCGAAGGGTCAATGGGCTCACCATCATCATAGACATAGTATTCCAAAAACTTAGCTGTTTGTAATTTCACTATTCCGGTCCCTCTTTCTCTACAGTAAAATCTGTAGCTTTAAAATGGTCAGGATATCTTACTAAATAGCAATGAGCACAATAAGCATGCAATTTATCTTTATAAAGATTATACTATCTCAATAGGGTGACCCATACACAAATGTGTGCAAGGCTGAGTTTTCAAACTTCTAGATAATTAGGTAGATTAGTCCTGTTCTGTATTAACTTCTTCAAGCCCTTTAAGGTGCAGTTATTCCTTTTAGCAACAAACCATTTTGCTTAAAACTACTTGGTATATTGAATTAAGTCACTGTTCTAACTGATTTCAAATATCTGGCAAATAGACTTTTTAAAGTTTTGAAACACCATATTTGCCATGATATTCTCCTCTACGGTCAAATCTGACTATCTTGATAAATTTTTCCAATTGGTTCTCAACGTTCAGTTTTTAAGCAAGAACACATAACTGTAAAGGGAATAATCATCAACAAATGTCATAATACAATTATAATTGCACAATGCAACTGTATAAGGTCTACCGATATCTTTATGTATCAGACTCAATAAGTCAAAAGCATGAGTTGACCTCAATATCTTTATTCATCAACTTACCTCTGCAGCAGTCAGCACATGTTCCCAGATCATCATAATCTAGAATTGAGAAATATTTTTCTTGATCAATCTCTCAACCCTGGCTTAAACTTTTATGCCACACTATGTATGACTTCCCATTCATTAGGGTTTTTCATTTTATAAATTGTTTAGCAAGATACAAAGAAGCAAATATATAATTCGGGGTAAGAGACATTCTATACAAACCATATGCCAAGAAAGTTATATTATTATGTTTTGCATTAAACAACAAATGTACAACAGAAGCATTAAATACAAAACATTAACTCTCTTTTTCCAAAATTAATCAAAAGATCACATATAAAATGTGTCCTGTAAAATCCAAAATGAACCTTACTACAAGGTTCAGTACATACATTTCCCATAGATATTACTTCTACTTCTTCATTGTTGTAAACCATCAGTTTCTCCTTCTCTTTATTTGGCTTTACCCTAGGTATGAACCCTTGCATTGTGGAAGCACCTTGATCAGATGTTTCACTATATAGCCACCAAGTACTTAATGCGACTATCGTAAATTAGATTCATAAATTGATAAACCAAAAAGTTACCTGATGGTCACAGTCTTTCCTTTTAGGCCTTATATTGCCGGTTTCTTTATGTCATGCGGACCTTTACCAGCACCGGATTGACCAACATTAGTATGTGGAGAAGATTTTGACTTTCTACTTTTGAACTAAGTGGGCTTCATCTTGCCTTTCCTTTAGTTGCTTCGAGGGCTGTAGGAATAACAAACTTGAGTTTCTCCCCCTTAGCAATGCAATGAGCTATCAAAGTGTTAAAGTCTCATTCCTTATACAGCTAGTAATATGTCATCACTAGATTACTAAGCTCCGGAGGAAGTGTATTCAGAGTCTGGTAAACAATGAAGACATCATAGAAAGGAATGTTTAACATCTTCAGTATACTGTGAAAATGAATCATTTTTTATATGTACTCCATTACTTTCCCTTCTCCTATATATCTCATAGAGAGTAATTCTTTTATCAAGGCATTTGTCTCAACATTAGGTGAGACTGTGTACCTCTAGGATATTATTGTGATATTATTGAATTTTTATTTAATTTTAAGCTATTTATTTATTAAATAATATATTTAAATTACATATTTTATAAATTATTATTCACATTTAATAATCTTATACACTCAAAAAATAATTTTAATTTCATTAATAAAACAAGTTAATTTAACTAAATATTCTAAAAATAACTATAAATTAGTTTATATCAAAAAATTGTCAATTTTATCAAATTCTACACACATAAGAGTTAAGGTTAAATCTTAAATACGTTTTTATAGGAAACATATATTTGACGCTCAACTTCGAAAAGGATTAAATTATAAATAATTTAAAATAAACAAAAATATTATTTAATTTAGTATTATTTGCTTAAAATATATAACATAATTTATAATTTATTTCAAACAATTTATAAAAATAAAATTAATCTGAGTAAATATTCTAAAAAATATTTTAAAAATAATTTATATAGAAAAAATAGGGTTAATTTAAAAAACCCTTAATTTTCATCAAATTTTCAATTATAGCCCAAATTTTAAGAAGTAGCAATAAAATGTTTAAACTTTCAATTTTTAATTTTAATCCGACGTTAATACCTCCATTATTTTTGCTGATGTGACAATGGCGTATGTCAAGGAGCAGTTATCACATAATTAGCATAAGTAAGTTAAATTATTGAAACGACTTCGTTTCATAATGATACTAAAACTATGTCGTTTCAAGAAGATTAAATCATATCTCTTCACGCCATCTAAAACTTGCTGTTTGAGAATGAAAATTGAAGGAGATAAACCTTTGTTCTTCGTAGTCCATAATGTCCGACATTTGTTGAATTCCTCTTTTGGGTTTCATTTACCGATTACCAGACTATTGGGTATCACGGTCTTGATTTTGATGTTGAGAGATCGAATGTCAGGAGTCTCGGTGATTTACCTTGCTTGACTGAAAAAGATAGTCACTTGGAAAAGTTGTTTGTTCCTGGGTTGCAGAATCTTAGCAATAATTACTTTTTGAATGTTATATCGCAGGTTTGGTTAACTTCTGTAACTTAGGTATTATTGTTTATCGTCTAAATCGATATAGGTTGTTCGGTTTTGTTTGTTTTATGAGAAAATTTTGGGAAAAAATAAAGGGGAGATATGAGCAATGACAGCAATTCACCCACCAATTCAAGCATAAATTCAAATTCAATTAATAACTATTTTTTGACATACCCAAATTGTTCATTTCTGTTTGTTCGTAAAAGGAAGATATGGGCAATTACAATAGCTCATCCACCAATTCAAGCGTAAATTCAAATTCACTTAACAACTTTTTTTACAAACCCACCAATTCAATTGGATCGGCCAATTGCTAGAAAATGGGTGAGATATGGGTAATGACAGCAACTCACCCACTCACAATATCCACAAACACCCACCGAGGAATTAGATTTCACATACCCAACCAAGAAAAATTGATTATTCCCTCCATAATTACCACAAAACATTAAACCATTGTGTACTTTCCTTCAAAAAGCGGTACGAAGAATTAAGAAAAAGAAAAGGAAAATATAGGCAGGACGACACTGGTAGAAGCCACGACCGTCGAGTAATTGTGAGTAAAGGTAGGGTTTCAATACACCCCCTATTGTCAAAAAAGATGACAAATAGGGTCACCAATGACGTCTTAAATGATGACGTTTTAGAATCATCATAAAATGGCGTTGTTTCAATAATCTAACTCACTTTTGCTAATTACGTTGACATGTTTAATTAATGAGAGTTTCTGGACACGTGGCATTGCCACGTTAGCAAAGATAACAAATGCACTAACGTCAGGCTAGCTAGAATTGAAAAATATTAAGGGTGCGTTTACTTTCAGAAAGCAGTTTTTTGTTTTCTATCTTGATTTTTTTCATATATTTTCAATTTTATTTTCAGTGGAAAATTGTCGAAAACATGTTTACTAATTAATATTGAAAAAATTATTTTCTAAAATTGAAAAT